>MU004322.1:0-246133 GCA_010405375.1 Lophiostoma macrostomum CBS 122681 | reverse complement strand
GAGGGGGAGATTGGGGGGGAGGGTAGAGAGAGGGGGTATTGTAAAGTAAACAGTATAGTAGGATAGAGAAAAGGAAAAGGGGGAAGGGGGAGGTCTGGATCTGAATGGGGAATTGGAAGGCTAGAGAGAAGAAGGCGGGGGTGGATAGACATATCCATATCCATATCCCCATCCCCATTCCCATCCCCTTCCAAACCATACCACAGCTCAAAATAACACACACCCCAACCCGAAAACACAACCGAATGAACAAGGAAATAGATACCTACCCCGATCCACCCGATCCTCAACAGAAGTCGACGATCCATCCGGATTGCTGTGTGTCGTTTTCTTGGACGCGGAGCTGAAGGCGCCGGACAGTGCACCTGCGAGGTTGAGGTTTAGACCGGCCTGGTATTAGTATTAGTATCACTGTGTTAGACTTCGGGAGGGATGTGTAGGTGAATGATGAGAGGGTGGGTAGGAGGGTGGGTAAGAGGGCGGGTAGGAAGATAGGAGGTAAGATGGAAGGGGAAACTAGCAATGGAGAAGAAGAGGGAAAGGGGAAAGGAGGAGGAGGAGGAGGAGGAGTGAAAGCAGTGCTCAACTCGACTCGATCGATCAAGGTCGGTCGGAACACGCCGACTTGTAGATCCAACATCTCCTGCCGCACCCCAATGCAAATCCACACAACCCCAAATCCAAACCCTCTCAACAACATTCTGAAGTGGTAGCTAGGACGGGTGTGTGTTACCGGGTACATATAGCTCGTACATATAGCTCGTACGATAGGAAGGAGGCAGGCAAGGCAAGGCCGGGGAAGTATGAAGAGGTAGGAGGTAAGAGCTCATACCTGCGCACTCGCGCTAGAATGCTTCTCCTGCGTCTCTGCAACCCTGGCATACTGTTTCTGGCCCTGCACTTGCTGTTGCTCCTGCTCCTGCTGTGCATGCTTTTTCGTGATTTGTCCCGTCATCGTATCTCTCTCAAGTTCTCCACTCTTTCCTCGATAGCTATTCTCTTCAACTGCTCTTTTTAAATAATATTCTCAAATCTCAGATGCGAATTTGGAATCCACCTTGGGGAGTAGGCGCTACCAGAACGATAGAAGAGGTACCACAGCGTGGTATATATCTGTGTACCTAGGTTTGCAGTACCTGGGTAAGCTGAGCCCTGGACCTGTGACATCATCCGTCCCAGTTTAGCTGTGCCGGAACCAACACCAACCGGTTTTGAACGCCTGAGCCCTGTTCTGGCATAAAGCCGCAGCGGTACGCCAACGTGGTGCTTGCGAACGCTCAAAGGGTCCACAGTCGACGCTGTCAAGGTTCCAGCCCGGCAGATTCCGAGCACGCGCCGGTGAAATTTGTAGTTCATCATGAAGATGTGATTTCGGCGTCGAAACGAGACGAGTTTCATGTTTATTCGAGATGTTGATGATGCATGCTGGAGTGGTATATGGTAAAGGATATATAGAAGATATAGAAATATAAAGAGGCCCGAATAATAACACCCAAACCCACATCCAAAAGTGGAAGAGAAGAATACCCCACCCCAGAGATATGGCCAAAACCCCAAAGCCAATACGGTCCCGATCCGCAACCAATACCAATGCCAATACTAACACCAAAATCCAACCCCATCCTATCCCAAGCCATTTTCCAAACACCAAACACCCATTCTCCCACCCAAAAACAATATCCAAAACCCCAACCCATCACCCCGGCAGACAAACCCCCAACCCCTCAACCCCCCTCTGCGCAACCGCAACATGCCACGGCACAGTCCCCATCCTCGAGCCCCTCACCCCCTTCAACCGGGCCAGGACCCCCAAAGCGCGAAACTGCGCCAGCACCTCCTTTAGCAGATTCTCCGCCGTCGCTCTCATCTGCGGCGTCGGCGTCCACATGAGACTCGTACCGGGCCTATCCCTATCCCTATCGATCGCCGGATTCGGATTCGGATTCGCAGCCGTGTGCCCATGCAATCCCACACCACCGGGGCTAACGCCGTCGGTAGCAGGCGGAAATGGGGATGCGGCGGCGCGCGTCGAGTTCACGGCGCCGACCCAGATGATGTTTACGCCGACGACGATGGGGCCGCGTTCGGGGTCTGGGCCGGGGGAGGACGAGGTTTGCTGCGTTTGGCCGCGCTTGACGAGCAGGCCTGAGATGAGGCAGGGGCGGAATTCGACCGTGGAGTTTGTGTTGTGCAGGCGGTGAGACAGGATGATGCCCCAGGATTCGTCTGTTAGGTCTACGAGGCGCGCTTCGGGGTCGTTGGTCGGATCGGTGATGTTGTCTGCGGAGGGAGTGGCTGCGGGAGTGAGGCTGTGCGGATCTGGAGAGATGGTGGGTTGCGGTGTGGAACCTGGAGTGTTCGTTTGGGCGGCACCCGCATTTGGAGCATTGGTGGAGGGCATTGTGGGTGTGAATTTGAGAGGCGGATTCGGGTCGACGCTGAGGAGCGTTATGAAGAGGTTGACTTGTGTCGGGCAGGACGTAAGGCTGGTCCACGCTTCGCACTCGTCTCGATCCATGACACCGCACTTGGCGATACACACGCGCCAGGTGACTCTCCGGGCCTGGAGGATCTCTATAGTAGTTTGCCAAATCTCCCTTGCAATCTCCCCAAAAGGACGGGTCCCCAAATTGTACGAGACGACGGCCCTGGACTTTCCACAGTTATCAGTCCATGCTGCAGTTATCCAACTGCCATCGAGGCTTATCGCGTATCCAAGGTGAATGTAGGAGTTCTCGCGTAGCAGGTCCTGTGGTGGCTCGGAATTGAGACGAAATGGTATCCCTCGAGGAATTGCCTCTTCAAGCTGGAAAGAAGGCGCTGCATATATGCTCAAAGGCGTCTTGTCCCGGCTGGCTTCGCTCGGCGGGCATCGGTCGTAGACTTCGCGAGCCAAGCTAGCATATGTACTGGGTTCGAGAATGACAGGAGCGTCAAACGAAGCAATATATTTGATCGGGATGATCTGAAGGACGAGGTCCGGTTTTGGCACAAGTTCAGGGCGAGCGGACGGGCCTTGTCCGTATGTCTGGAACAAAGTCCAAAAGGCAGAACAGAGCTCCCATATCGCTGAGGTATCCTCAAAGGGATCGATCATGTAGATGACGAAAGCATCAATCTTTCGTCCTTCCTCATCTTCTCTTATCTGCGCGTGTTGAGCAGAGAGAAGTCTGCCGAGCATCGCGCAAGTCTCCCGAAGGGATCTGAAGGCTGTGCGACTGGAGACAGGATGGCTGACTTTGCAGGGCACGAGACCACCTTCATAGTCAGGCAAGGTGTCCGTTCGTATGTGGCTTCCAAGCCTGCAGCCCTCGTACGTGATTTGAAGGTTAAGCATGAAATGCTCCACGCAGGGTCTCAGCGACTCGCTGAAAGGGTATATGCAAAAGGCAACGACATTTTTAGCTGGACTGCAGGGTGACAGGCCTAGAGACTCCCAAAATGGCAACGCAGGAGGAAGCATGTCCCAGAGCATATCTGCCCGTCTTACTCGTATATGTGGGGGAGCAATCTGAATGATGTGGTAACTTGGCAGCGGTGGTCCGTCGTTTGGTTTACGCGCCGGAGGTCGTTGCTGACCCTTCGCTTGGGCTAGGTCAGGGAAGACGTCCGGAAGAGACACTAAGCTTTGCACTGAACACTCAACGGATTTCGGAAAAAGCTGATGAATGACAGGATGAAGTTTGGTATATGTCTGCGATGGACCACTCATTGAGGGAGTGCTCAAGGTCTTCTCATGGAGAATGTCAAGCGTGGCGTAAACAATCTGTTCAGTGACCATTTGGGCAATTGAAATGGTTTCCATTGCGCTCAAGGGCTTCTCATCCGGAATGTCTAGGGTGAGGTCGGGTTGCGAAGTGGGTGTGTTGGGCATAGATCCGGCAAGTGGGGAGAAGGATGGAATAGTATAACGTCCGGAGTTTGATCGCAGTTCGATTGGAGGAGGTAAATTGATCATAGGCCAGTCCCAGCGGGTAGGATCAAGCAGAACCAGAGCACCCTCATCTGTTTGAAGGCCGTCAAAGTCGAAGCCGTCGCCTCCAAAGGAACTTGCGAGCGAGGTTGCAGACATGGGTGTGGCGTTTCCGTCAGTAGGCAGTTTCCTTTTCCCAGAGAGTCTCAGCCCTGACGAGACCGAGGCGGCTGGCAGAGAGATGATATCATCGTCATCCTCTTCGGCCATGGATGAACAGTCACTCGTCGAATCCGAAAGGTCTCCATCTGCACACGTGAGAGCTTTGACTTCGGAGATTTTGCTATTGGCCGCAATACCTACAGCGTAGCGGAGACGGGTGACCAGAGGAAGGTCCTTTAGACTAGGCGGACCTTTGGAGGGTTCTTTGTCGACTTGCATGTCTGTAGCTGGCTTCTGTTGCGCAACGCCGAAGCGTCCACCCTGATATTTCGCATCCGAAAGGCTCATTTTGCGGCTAAAACTTACAGGGTCAAAAACACTGTCTCGATGGCTGCTAGAGGTCTGTCCTTCGGGAGTCTTTGGCACATCTTTAGCTTTTGGTGATGGAAGCAGACTCTGCCGGATGCGGTGCGGGCTCAATGGAGGGGTGTGGTCCTTTGCAGGCTTGGGCGGAGGTCTCGGCTCAACAAACGCAGATTGCTTCTTGGGAGATCTCAATTCTTCCCGCACCCCTTCAGTTGGGAATCCGTCTTGTCCAGCGTCCTCCATTTTGATGTCTTCGATCTGTTCGGGCGATGGGCGAGACGGCGTAGCTAGAGCATCCTCCAGGGCAGCCATTGGATCTGACATGTCTTCTTTGATGTCTACTTCGGACTGTTGTGCATTTTCTGCTTCTTTTACCAACTTTTTCAGAGTGGTCGTTGACTTGGTGTCCTCCACTATTGGAGCGTCCGGCATTGCTGCGTCGTCACCATCCGGCTCATCGAAAAAGTTGAAGTCGGCGTCGGTAATTCCATTGCCAACATACCCATCCACATCATCCGCGTCTTCGAACAAGTCATCATTTGAGCCTGCAGCGTGGAAAGCGTCAAAAGAGGTCGGAAATTCGGGAGACGTGGGGAGTTGCTGTTGGCCTTCGGAGGGAAAATGCTCCTGGGGCGCAGATAGATTTATCGCTGGGTTACTCCCGCCCGGAACGAGGATAGTACTAGCAGCTGTTGCGGAAATACTGGAAGCATCGCCACCTGACACCACTGCACCTGGTGGGACGCCATCTGGCGGAGTCGGGTAAACTCCACTGACCGCCTGTAAATCCCCGTACGCGCCAGTCCGGGAGTTCAGGGGCGACGATGGAAACAGGCCTCCTGGGTGTTCTTCCTTGGGTCGGATCGCCTCTTCTTCCGCTTTTTGTGCTCTT
The DNA here is from genome assembly GCA_010405375.1 of Lophiostoma macrostomum CBS 122681. Classification (NCBI taxonomy): domain Eukaryota; kingdom Fungi; phylum Ascomycota; class Dothideomycetes; order Pleosporales; family Lophiostomataceae; genus Lophiostoma; species Lophiostoma macrostomum. The sequence goes on along the minus strand of MU004322.1, from coordinate 240,800 downwards.
CTGCGTGCTTCTAGTATCGCGTCTCTCTCCGGCTTGCCAAGAAACCATTGCTGTGCCACGTCTACAGGGTTGCGAAATCCGACTGAATGCGGTGTTTCGAACCATTCCAAGGCCTTTGCTTCTATGGCAGCCCGCGATTTATGGAGCAAATCGAGGGTTCCACGAGCGTGAGTGGAATCGTCGTAGAAGAAACACAAGAATCTAGGCCATAGCACAGGACGCGACTGGTAGGATGATGTGAGGGGGGCTGTGCGGATTTTAACCCACGAGGAGGGCTTGTCCAAAGCAGTGGTTGAGTAGCCTTTCCAAGACAGCCAGCGACGCACGGCAGTCTTCCATCGCTCAATGCCTTGCTCAGCAGGTCCAATTCTGAGACGTTTTCGATCCTTGCGCAGTTTGTTTTCCTCCGGACTAGCTTCCGTGGGGTCGTCGAAACTCACAACCTGTGCAAGAGCACCATTGGGTCCAATGCGCACACACTTTCCAACAATCTGATCTTGAGATTCTCCCTCAGGGATCGTGTCCAGATTGTGAATAGCAGGACTATTGACAGCAACACTTGACACTACAAGAGTACCCGAACTAAGCCAGTAGACGTTCACGTTGGTCAGGCGAAGCGGAATCGCCGATAAATGCTGCTCCTCTATGACGGAGTCGGTCTCTGTAGCACTTTTGATCAGAAACGTTCTGTAATTCAGGGCAACCGCTCCGTGATCTTTGACCAGATAGTACGACACGAGAGCGACCACGGAGGATGTGAACAGCTCGTATATGGAGAAGATGTCATGCAGAGGCTGTTGGAGACCCCCAGGCGTGGAGGGAGAGGGGCCGGTCGCGGACTGCGGAGTGTTGGGGTTAGCAGTCCTTATGGGCGGCCGCGCGAGCTCCGATGCTTTCATAAATCCACTTTGCTCGCCTTGAATCTGTCAGTAGCTAGTACTGGTAGGCCGGGGTTCAACATACGCTGGAAATCATAGCCCTCCACTACTGGCAATTCATACGGCTTCTGGCCAACCTGATCGCTGCTGGTAGAGCGGAACATCCACAGCCATGGTCGCGACGCGTCCTGAATTACAAAGTGCCGCTCTTGCCTCAGGTGAGCTTGGACGGCGCGGACGTCCTCGGACGGGGCATGGTCCAGCAATGGCGAGGCACTGTGGGTAGGGTTCCGGCGGACAGAAAAGGCGTGGTACGCGACCGCCTCGAAGTCTCCCTGCAGTGGACGTTAGCGCAGGTAGGCTGACGGAGCTCGAAGACACATACTATAGCCTGCGCATTTGTGTTGCAGGTCTTGAGAAATTCCATTAGAGAGATGGTATCCCTCTATGGAACGCTCAAGTGGTATTGTCGTTTGATGTGCACCCCGAGTAACGCGCTGAGGACCTTCATCCACCCTCCTGTCTCCTGTCCGACGCGCCGGGCTGGCCGAGGTGCAGACGAGGGTTTGGGCTATTGGGCCGTCGAAGGTGTTTGTCGCGACTTCCTAGCGGTGCCGGTCGTGCGCAGAGGGAGCATGGTTCCCAGGTTGCTCAACCGGGCGGCAGATGATGTGTCTCGGGAGCCCAAGCGCGGCAGCAGCAGCGAAGGTGGACGGTGTACAGGTGGACGGACAGCCCGCACCCAGCAGCAGTCGCAGTCAAACGTCGCTACGGGTATATGGAAGATGGATGTCTGGTGGCAGCAGATGTGTGCACGTGTCGCGCATGGCTCGGGATCGCTCAAATGCTGCTTGGGCGCGAAGAGCGCGGTCCGGCGAAGGCTGGGCCTGGGGAAGCCTGAGCGTTGACAGCTCAAGCCGAGCGCGATGATGAGAAAGCAGCCCTGGGCCATCCCGCGCGAACCACAACCACCCACTTTTCTTCGCGGCCAATCACACCCCGCCTCAGCCTTACCGCAGCTTCCACCGAAACTTTTCAAAAATTTGGGTCTTCACAAGTCCTCACTGTCGCAACCTTCGACGCTCCATGTCGCCACCGCGATGAAGATCTCCAACCAGGCCGACGTGCCCGTGTATACCATCGCCGGCTCCCACACTGCGCGGCCCCTCCCAGACTGGCTGATACGGAAGCGCAAGCGGAGTCTGAAGCAGGACCCTGAGTTTGCAAACAGGGTCGAGCTTCTGCAGGATTTTGAGTTCGAGGAGGCCAGCCACTGCGTGCGCGCGAGCGAGGATGGCGACTGGGTCATGAGCACTGGTATGTATTTTACTTGTCCAAAGATGCTAGTAGTTATCGAGGAATACCTGAGCGCCATGCTTCGATTTCATTTTACACCTAATTATGCTAGATTTGGGTTTGGAGTATTCCTCATTAGCTACCAGCTTCTCTGTATTAATGTTGTGCCACAGCTAATCCACTCAGGCACATACAAACCGCAAATTCACACGCATTACCTACCCCACCTCTCGCTCTCTTATGCGCGGCATACCAACTGCCTGAATGAGACGTTCCTTCTGCTCTCCTCCGACTACACCAAATCACTGCACCTCCAAACCGACCGCTTCCTCGAATTCCATACAGCAGGTGGCCTCCACTACTCGACGCGCATTCCCCGCTATGGCAGAGGCCTCGTATACGACAGACACTCGGCAGAGGCTCTCGTTCCGACAGTAGGAGTAAACGGGGACGGCAATGGCGAGGTCTTCCGCCTGAACCTCGAGGTTGGTCGGTTTATGAAGGCGTATGAGGTGGATGTGGGTGGCGACGACCTCTCTGGAGCTGGTGGCGGCGCACTACAGGGTGGTATTGGCACTGGGGGTGTAAACACAGGCACCATCGCCGAAGATAGCCACAATCTCCTAGCTTTCGGGACATCATTAGGCACTGTCGAATTCTGGGATTCGCGCTCGCGGAACCGGGTCGGCATCCTCTCCGCACCACAAGACTCGTTCTCAGACCAGCGTGCTGAGATAACAGCCCTGCAATTCCACCGCTCCGGCCTCGAACTGGCAACTGGCAACTCTTCTGGCCTTGTGCACATCTACGACCTCCGCTCACCCGTCCCGCTCCTCAAGAAAGACCAAGGCTACGGCTACCCCATCAAGAACCTCATCTACCTCACCCCATCGACCAGCACCCGCGCGTCAACCTCAGAGCCGAAACTCCTCTCCGCCGACAAGCGCATAATAAAGATATGGGACCCGCGGAACGGCGATCCATGGACGTCCGTCGAACCCGCCGTCGACTTGAACCACGTAGAATGGGTGCCAGACTCTGGCATGCTGCTGACCGCCAACGAGGGCAAACAGCAGCACTCCTTCTTCATACCACAGCTAGGCCCCGCACCGAAATGGTGTGCCTTCCTAGACAACATAGTCGAGGAAATGGCCGAAGACAGCTCCGACCCCAACGCGTTCAAATCGTCGTCCGCAGGCGGTGAAGTCTACGACAACTTCAAATTCCTCACTCTCCAGCAACTGCGGCAGCTGAACTTGGACCATCTTGTCGGAACGACGAGTCTGCTGAGACCGTACATGCACGGGTACTTTGTGGCGCAGAAGCTGTACGAGGAGGCGCGCTTGATCAGCAATCCGGACCTGTGGGTCGAACAGAGAGCGAAGAGCGTGCAGGAGAAGATCAACAAAGAACGGGAGAGCAGAATCCGCGGCAATAAACAAGTCAAGGTCAAAGTCAACCGGGCACTAGCCGAGCGCATCACAGAGCGGGAAGAGAAGGAGGAGCGCAGACGAGCCAGACGCGTGCTTGAAAAGGGCGGCGACGACGATATGGTCGACGCAGACAGTGCTCCAGCGCCCGCAGTAGAAGCTACCGGCGATGAGCACGTAGACGAAGAGTCCGAGCAACAACCCAAGAAGCAATCCACAGCAACCGGCGTCCTCAACGACGCCCGTTTCGCGCGCTTGTTCCAGGACGAGGACTTTGAGGTCGACGAAGCGAGCCACGAATTCCACGCCCTGAACCCGTCTACCAACCCGACGAAACTGCCAAAAGGCCTTACGGCTGTCGAACAGGAGGACCTCGAATCCGACAAAAATTCGTCGGATGACGATGAGTCGGACAGCGAGGCTGAGGATCGAAGTCGTGGGATGGGAGGTAAAGGAAGGCGTAAAGATGGAGAAGCTGAGGATGGGGATAAGAATCGTATATCGTCGTCTAGCTACCGCAAGGGTCCGTCCAAACAAAAACAAACTCAGAAGCAAAACCGAGATCGGAATCAAAAGCCCAACCACCGCGCTCCGCAAATGAGCATGAGCATATCCTCCTCCGGCGCAAACCCGCGCAAGGCCCAGCAAGCTCGCGATCACAGCTTCGGCTCGCGCGTCTCGAAACTGAAAGATCGGGGCAAGGCGGAGAGTGGGAGTGGCAGGGGGAAGACGACGATTGTGGGCGAGAGGGAGATTACGTTTGAGCCCGCGAGGCGGGGTAAGAGTCAGAGGGCTGTTGGGAATGGTGGGGAGGGTGGTGAAGGTGCGGGTGGGCAAAGGCACGATCGGAAGGATAGGAGGAGTGCTAGTGGGAATGTGTTTAGACGGATGTAAGTGTGCGGTGGTAGGTAGACTGGTAGGTGCGGAGGGGGATGGAGTAGTGCAGTTGAAGCGATGAGCAGGTGGAGGTGCAGGTGTTGGAGTTGGAGTTGTCGTAGACGAATGAGAATGATACCCTGCAACTTCTGAGTCGTTTCGAGTGTGCCAGAACGCGCAAATGCTTGTTTCTGCATGTACGCGTAGTGCGTGTACATGCGTGTACATGTATGTTGTATTATATATCCGTGCGTGTGTGTGATGCCGCGCGCAAACACACAACAGCCTACGCGTTCAACGCCCTTCGTCAACCAATCGCGCTCGAGCCTGGCAAAGCGTGCTTGCATGCAGGTGCTGTCTCGTGTCGTGCGGCGTACAGATTCTAACGCAAAAGTTTAGTCTATAATCTACTGTCTATAGTCTATCGTCTAAAATCTATAGTCTAAAATCTATAGTCTAAAATCTATAGTCTAAAATCTATAGTCTAAAATCTATAGTCTAAAATCTAAAGTACAGTATCTACAATCCGTACTCTAGACTCCAATCTCTGCATCCACACAAATGCCTCTAGAAATACTGCATATACGAAGAGACTCAGAACCGCCGTCCGTGTATCTATCTGGCTGGGGCAGGTCGAATGAGGATTGTTCGAGCGGTATATGCGGAGATGCCTGGCACCGCGGGCTTTAGCGGGATGGAAGACTCGAGGCAGGTTTTGTGCGGCAAGGTGGCGTGGCGATGGGTTGGGGGTGGGGTGGGGTGGGATTGAACTGAATTGGTTGGTGATGCGCGTGTTGAGAAGGGGGAGATGAAAGCGATGAGATGGGAGATGGGAGATGTGGGATGTGAGGTATAAGTGTGAGGTTGCGGGGTTGTGAGGTGTGAGATGTGAGATCTATGTGTACCGTTCCACATCAAGGTTTCTATAGCAGCTATCATCAGCATACACGGTCCTGTTCCTGCAGCGCTGATTTCGTATGCCAGGAAAATGTATAAAACCGGTTACCATCTCACGCAGTAAACTTCTCCCACCTTGTCCTGTCCAGGGCTCTCATCTGTTTCTGCAGGGAAATATCTTCTGCGCACTTTTGAACGTGGATATCAAGGGTGGGCGGCGCCCTCTTCCTCCAAAGCTGTCTCACAAGTTTCTTCCTCCAAAGCTGTCCCACAAAGGTTTTACGTCCAGGTGCACGCCAGACCGATTCCGGTATCTCGGAGTAGACAGCGTTCTCTAGACGATTGAAGACGGTGTCCCTGGATCTGAAACGCCGAGCGCGCCACTCTGTCCACGGTAGAGTGACGTTGAGACGGAAGTACCTAAACTCTTTCGATGATATTGCTTCCGCTTGCATGATCTTGTGTATCGTTTCGCTGTCTACCGAGAGTCCCCTCTGGACAGTAACGCGTCGATTGTGAGGCACACAGTCGAACAGGCGCGGTCTGAAGAACTCAGCTTGTGACTTTGGTAGTTTCCCAGTTCCGAGGCTTACAATGGTACTGAGTTTTTCATCGTTCAACAACACATCATGGTATAGTTCAATAGTAGGGTTATTACTCATGATGCCGCCATCAATGTACACGCGCTTTCCAATTTGCTTGGGATCGAAGTATTTCGGTGTAGCCGCAGTTGCTCTGGCCACTTCCAAAGTCTCAATCGGGGCTTCCTCCAGTTCTGTTGCATCCCGTCTTCTTGGATCCAACAATCTGCGCAAGCCATGGTTCGTCTCTGGAGGCGCAATAGGAATTGTATAGTTGCGTAGAAGGCAGGGTACGTCGACGTTATCGGAAGTACCCTGCTGAAGCGCTAAAACCGCTCTAATAGTAGTCAGCACAGACATCATCGAAGTTCCCGGCGTACTCACGTCCGACAAATGCCTTTCGAACTATCGGAATGCTCGACATCATACCGTGCAAATTCTGGGTATGCATTGATTAATCTTTTGCATTCGGCCTCCAGAATACGGGTAGTGTATTTCGTTCCGAATAGTCTCCTCCATGAAACAAAGCGATACGGGGACGTCAACTTCTTGAAGATCGCTTTATATTCACGTATACACTCGTCGATATCCATGCGAAGATGACCAAGCATTATTGCAACAAGCCTTGGTGTATTTACTTTAGCGCTAAATCTCAATGTAACGAATAGAGTCATCTTACCCTCCAGTACCTGTCCCACCGATATAGTCAAAGTAATGACATGGCTTTGGAAGGGACGGATATCCTCGCTCGCCGTGCACGGACTCAAAATGGCTGATCTTTACCATGAGCTCCTTCAACAGTAGGAGGCTGACATAAGTTCGCATTCCACCACCATCTAACAGAGTTTGAGTTAGTACAAACGGTTGAAATCATGTTAGGAACGCAATCGCAGGGCGTTATGTCAATGCGATTTGGGGCTCTTTGTCCCGAGGCCATGAGCGTCTGTACTCTGGGAGCTGTAAGAAACGCTTATGGACGTACCAAAAGACAGAACTAGTTTCTTCTCCCATGCCTCCTGGACCTGAGTGTGACTGGTGCCTGGGTGTTCAATGGACAACTGCTGGACATCGACTGGCAATGTTGCAGCTGGCGTTGGTGACTGCTCACCAAGCGGCGTAACGTTGGTCTCATGCTTCCAATCTTTACTGGGGCGGGGCTGCGTCGGAAGGGTCGCAGCTTCACTTACACCGCTAGCCGTCAAGTCGACCGACCCTAATAGCGAAAGACATTGTATGAAGTTTGCCAATTCCTGCGGTTGCTTGCAACTAAGGCCACAAGGGGAAATGGGTCTCAAAGTACTCTCATCCAAAAGGCATATATTGACTCTGAGGTTGTTGAACGAACTAAAGTGTGTACCACGGGCCCCATTTGCTTGGTGGGGAATGTCCGACTCGTCGGACGCTTCTAGAGAATCTGACTTTTGTACCGAGATATTGAGCGGAGAAGCGAGTTCTTCTTGGGTAGCAAAGTTGTCCTGTGTTGAAGGATCATCCTGGGGTAGAGGGGTGTTCGGTGCGGAAGGATTATCTTGAGCTGGCGAGTTGACTTGAGCTGGCTGACCGATTTGAGCTGGTTGGCCTACTTGAGCTGGCTGGTCGGCTTGAGCTGGCTGGTCGACTTGAGCTGGCTGGTTGACTTGAACTGGCTGGTTGACTTGAGCTGGCTGGTTGACTTGAGCTGGCTGGTTGACTCGGCCGAACAAGAGGGTCCGCACTTGAGTAATCGCGTCAAGAAGGAAAGTCTGGTAACGGTCTTCATTTGGATTTGCGACTTTGCATATGGTGTGATGGTCCGCGTCTGGTACGGTTGTGGCCGGTTGCATCAGGAAGCCTGCTGATAAACCAGTAACAATCTAAGGGAAATGTCGCAATTAGCAGATGGACGTTAGATGTACTAGGTATGACCCCTTACCGTGACTTTCTTTACTCCAAATGTCTTTGGAATGTCTGTTTTCTTCCCTTCAGCCAAGCATCGAATAGGAAGAAGGCCTTGATATGACGTTTCAATGTCATCCCAGTATTCCCAGTTGTTCTCAAGCCCGTTATTGAGCTTGGTGCTGAGCCCGTCGATGATCTTTTGGGCCCTGGAATTCAAGAAGAGTCTTAGTGGTGCCTTCCACAGGCTGGGATCTGCCTGCGTCGAACCGCGATGTGGAGTAGCAAGAAACACAAAGCCACAGTCCTGGAAACTCAAATTTGAGCACAACTGAGGTTCACGATGCAGGCTGGCACCGGCCTAAGATGTGCTTAGCAAGCGTTGTTTGTTATCTCAACCTGATGACACCTACAAAGCGAACTACGAGTCCCCCAAGAGAGTGGGCTACGAAAATCAGAGGTCTGTGGTTTTTCTATATTGCGAGTCAGTCATTGTTCAAACGCAATAGTGCCCACCTTGGCAGTACCATGTCTGGACTTCTGTGATGTTCCATCCGACTAAGCAGGCCCTTTGCCCATTTCTCCGGATCATCACTCAAAGAAGCGGAATCAAAAAGGTTCGAGTTGTAGTCGAAAGTCATGATACGGGCTCGCTGCAGTGCGCTGGGAAGTATGTCCCGTGGCCAGACGACAACACTCTGGTTGCTTGCATTCGGTGTTGAGAAAGTGTCCATGCTATGTCCAAGGAGTCCGTGGACGAAACAAATGCTAGACAGGAACATATCAGTCACGGATTGTCCAGCGAGAACGAAACAATCGCAGTTCGCTTTTGACTTACTCTAGGTCTGTCTGCTGCACATCTGGGGTGTGGAGCACCGTGACGCCGTCAAATGTATCGTCGACTAAAGCCTCAGCTCCAGCCCACTGACCGCCAGCTGATGTTTTCTGCATGAAATGTTTGCGCAACTTGGGTTTGAGGTCATGTGGACATGATACAGTGCCTACTCTCGACGGTATCAAATCGAAACGTTGTCCCTTGTAACGTTATACACTGGTGGAACGTACCTGTATAGTTTCCCTGGGCACGCAGCGCGATGCTCCATTTTGGCGTCATGTGCCGATGATTACACCACTAATCTATAGTCGGCTTGAATCCTGCTGCATCGTTGAGTCCTGAGACTCGAATAGAAGTTTTGCTCTTCTTTTTACCCATGTTCCTCAACGATAATAAGGCTTGAGGAAGGTAATGCCGGTCAGACCGCGTCGAGGCTGAAAGATCAGGGTATGTGCTGACCTTGAACCGTATCTTTGGGTCACTTTTCAATGTTTCGCTTCGCACAGAGGCGGTAAGATATCCAAAGGGAAGTGGTAGTAGTATGGAAGGCTCTGTTCTGCGGGTGACCGAGGAGCGGGGAAGGCTCGATTTTGACACAAGATTGTGAGAAGGCTGAGTTCCAAGAAAGGTTGCATGCATGCATGCGTTCTTCTATTTCGCAAAGACTCGCATCTCATTGAGCGCCACACGCGGCTGAACGCTCACCGGTCTGATGTTTCTTAGCCTCGTCCATTCTGGTGTAAAAGCAAATGTTCGACACACACAAACAACCTTAGCGGTATACATTCCAACAAGCGGGCGCGAAAAGCTTGAGAAGAATGACGAAGAGAACCTAATGGGAGGTCGGGTTGCGTATCGAAGTAAAATGCAGTTGCAGTTGCAGTTGACAATGTTGAATGAGGAAGGCGTCACCCGCCACCCCTCCAAAAGCAGAAAAAGGGTCAGGAAATAGGGCTAGGGATAGGAAAAGGGCCTTGCAATGTCCCTTAAAAGGCGTTTGTAGGAGGTAAGCATTGGATAGCCAGGCTATATGGCCTTCGGAGGTTGATGTCGACTTACTCGAGGGGTGGCGGGTAACTCGAGCCTGGCAATGGAGCTGAAGTGCAAATGCAAAGATGCGGATGCAAAACGTGTGTAGACCCTGCGAAGATACTTGAAAGGATGCTTAGTAGATTTGAACCAAGATGTATTGCTAAGTTCCAAAACCCAGCGGGACGCCCAAGGAAGACTGGCAGTGTCCGAAGAAGCCAAATCCCCACTATCATGCTCGAGGCCCCAAAGCCTCCTCCATCTACACTCTCTCACCGAGACAGCTTCGAAAAGCCGCAGGGAGCCATTCCTTCCCCACAAACAGCGCGCTCTATTATATGGTAGCTCTTATGTACGCCATGTCACGCCACTGGCGCCGCTCACTGGCTCTCCTGCTGCGACTGGAGGTACTTGTATGCGCCGAATGCCAGGACACCGCCGATGAGGATGATAGCGTAGAGGCCGACGCCCGCGGACGCTCCGTCGCCCTTGGTGGTGGGCTGGGTGCCCGGTGCATATGTCTTGGGCTTGGGGTCGCCGTCCTGTGTTTTTAATCAGCATTGAGACAAAACAAGTGCACGTCGACCTCTCTATGCGCTGGACACGCGCCAGACGCGGACTGTGGTGGGCAAGGCAAGGCAATGCGAAAATGCGCCAGGGAATGTTTCCGAGGCTATCGGCCCACCTAACCAAGCCCGGCCGAGTCGGGAACGAGAGGGGTCGGTAGAGATGCGGTACCGGCGCAAAAAAACCATTTTGAGATGGCTTTGTAAGGGCGGATTGGAGAGGCGGGGAATCGTACCTGTCGCTTCAGCTTGCCGACAATCAGACCGTCGAGGATCTCGCGCGCCTCGTCGCTGTGGCCGACGTCTTCGAAGGCTTCGGTTGCGTCCTGGCCGCCTACGTCGAGGAGCACTTCCTCACCACCTCTGCAAATCTCGTCAGCAGCTGCGTCCAAAATTCGCAATTGGCGACTTGGGGTCGCGGTCGGGGCGTCCGCTGGGCACGATGGGGAGGTGGGGCTTGCGAAAGCTGGCCGGGGTGCTGTGGGCAGACGTACGGGTGCTCGTCGACGAAACTCGATGCATTGTAGACCTTGTCGTGGACGACGACGAAGAGGTCCTTCTTGGTGGCGTGCTCTGAGACGTCCGAGTAGGTAAATTCCTTGTCCGCCATTGTGCGTGTGGTTGTAGGAGGGACAGATATGCGAGGGCACTGGAGGATGCAGCGGAGGAATCAGGCGGACTCAAGCAAGCAGGTCCTGAACAGAGCTGAGGGAGAGTAAGCCGGGAGTGTCTGTGTGCAACGAGGTGAAGTGAACAAGGCAGCCGAAGCACTCGGTGAGAGATTGTGCTGACCGTGCAGCAAGGTGTTGGGCAGGGTCTAATGTGCTTATCTTGATTGGGCTATGGGTATCGGGAATCTCGTCGGCCCTTTTGCTGTGACCCCCGAAGCTTCCCAATCGGGTTACACGACCCTTTGCTCAGTGAATGTGGGGTGTTCTGCTATGCAGCGGGGCTTGCAAAATGCGTTTCAAGCAGTGAATTCCGCTCTAGATTGTCTGCTTAACTTTCCGCGAACTCATCTAAATGTTCACAAAGGAAGCCTTCCTAATAGACCATAGAGCAGTCGTGACAATCTTCGCAAGTAGCGACTGAAGGCTTTGAGACGCGGATATCATCATCCATCTCGCAGAGCGCGCGAAAGAAGCAGAGTGAGGTGTGGGAGGTGGTGGTTCCCGGCAACTTAGCCTCCGAGAGATACCCGATCTGTGGAGATCGATATGGAGTACCTATCCGCCTTTCGTAACCATGTTGAAGAAATTCGTAACTTGTTTCATTTTACTCTGTACCAATTTGACTGGCCTAATGATCATTCTACTCCAAAGCGATGCAATCTCCATCACGGAAGCGCGGGTATCTTCTTTGCTGTGACACTCGTCTCCTCGAACGCGATTGCGATACAGACGCCGTCTCTTTACGACCCTAACACCTTGACTCTCATCCACTCACTGGTTCCCACCCCAAGATTCAAACCATTGGCCGCCCACCACTTCCGAACGCTTTCCCCAGCGTCCCCCTCGACCCCGTCTTCAAGCGCCTCTTCGATGTCGCACGTCTTATACTCAACCTTCAGTCCACTTCGCTTCCACCATTCCAGAACGTCGGCATGACCCATTATTGTAGGTCCCACGAGCACCTTGTTATCAAACAGCATCTTTTCCCCACGGAGCTTTCGCCAATAGTCCAGAATGTGCGTGTGACCATGCTGAGAGGCCAACTTTGCAATGGTGTCTTCATGGGCGAATGGGATCTCAGAATCGACCCAAAAGTGGATGGCAGGTAATGATCCCGATTGAGTGGCGTAGATGATCGACTTGCCGACCTTCAATTTGAGTAATTCGCGCTGCGGCTTGGGTGGACCCTCAGTTGCAGGTGATGGCGGAGGCGAGGGTGCGGAACGGTACGGACTATGCTCTTTCCACCACTTGAGCACCTGGATGTGGCCTTTACTGCTGGCCTGCTCCAGCGCCGATTCTGTATACTTTAGTGGTAACCCAGACTCGTACCACCAATCGAGTGCTTGTATAGATCCAGAACGTGAGGCATGGTCCATGGCATTGACCGAGTACTCTCTGGCCAGAAACAGGGGGCTCTTCCTCCAGTACTCCAGAATTTCGGTCTTCCCGAATACGGAAGCTTTATCTGGGAGGAACGTGTGACCAAAAGTGCCCCAATGGAGATCTTGGTGGTGACTCTCGAGGTGCTCGAGTACTGCGACCATCCCAAAGCGCATGATAAGTTCAATGCAAAGACGTGAGATGCGTGTCGGCTTCTCAGCGTCGAAGATGGCTCTGATCTCGGAGTATCGGCAGGTGAGTAGACCCCACTCCAGCTTCTGCATTGCTGTCTTGGGACCATCCTCGCTGGCAGACTGCCTCCACTCTGGCGGTACACGCAGATTGGTATGTACATTGAGTGTAGTCGCAAGCTCCCAATCACCAGTGAACTCTAGTATCATCGACCATAGCTCGGGTGGCAGACGAGACCCTTTGCTCCTCGTGGGCGTAAGAGTGGGCAGATGAGTGATCGGCAGGGCAATCGTGCGATCACCGACAGCCATGAGGTCAATCTGGGTCTGCATGGACTCGATGAAGGCCCTTGAACCATCCCAGGACTGGTTTCGACGGGACCCGTTGTCGAACGTCCACAGGTACGCAGGCAAAACGCGAATCCAGTTCCACTTCTTTCGGATCTTGCTGATCTGCTTCCTTGACATTGGGTTCTCCCACATCAATGTCGACATGCCTGGAATCAGCATGATCTTCTTGCTCACGTCCCAGCTTCGCAGTATCCGCAAGGGTAGAGTGTTTGTAAAGCCGTGCAGCATCCGAGCAATGTCCTCTGCACTCAGTGGAGCCAGCACCAACAGATCCGCCCACGAACAGTACTCGGCCACGCGTGAGTCCATGCCCGCGTCATGCCATTCGGGCCTCATGTCGTCTTCGCTGTCATAGCGATGCCACTCGTCACCTAGGCGCAACGACACATTCGCAACCGTTGAAGCTGCTGACACGTCCTGGCCGGCGGACGCGATGACCTTGAGGGCGACATGACTGACACGCTGAAGACGGGCAACAATGGAGCAGCCAAACTTGAGTGACGAGGGGTCGGTGACCGCGACGAGGACGTTGAGGATGCGCTGAGGGTCGCGGGCGGGCATAGGGGTAGACAGGACGTGGAGGGCAGTCGTCTCGCGGGAAATCCGTTTGATGATGCTCCAGACGCTTTTCTTGCCACTATGATGTGCTCCGTGAGGAACTGCTGCGACGATGACACGAACCCACGAACAACTGTGCTTGTTAGTCACTCCCTGCTGTTCTAACCTCCAATACCTTGACACCGGGTCCCTATAGGTAGTTGGTGATGGAAATGGAGGCTTCGGCGGTCAGACGAAGGATATGCCCGCGGGATCTCGAAGCGCAGGCGCGGTGGCGTGTCCGGATAGGTGCGATGGAGCCCCGCTGTGAAGTTCGTGACATGGCAGCTCTGAGCTTCACGGACGGATGCATACGGCACATGGCGATTCTCATGGCACTCTTCTTACGTCGCACAAAGGCCTGCTGGGCGGTAAGGTGGTCCACAGATGGATGGTATCCTCACGTGCTCGAAGCGCCGTTTTCCATGGCTAGCCGTCTATGGCTTGGCACTCCTAGAGCATCTGCAACCATCAGCTGTAGCAATTGGCTTTCCATCCGCAAACATGACCGTTGGGTGAGACGGCCATCTCAGTGGATGACAGCTGGGGTGTGTCGGCGGTTCAAAGGTAGGTGCGGTACTATACGCCTCGGTGGCGCCATATCGAATACGCTAGCTTTGGAGTCTCTCACTTTGCCTCCTGTCGCGCTCCACCAGAGCCACTCTCCTGAGCGTACCACTGTGGTAGAGCATCACGTAACGCTCGAGGACCATCCATGTGCGCGTCAGTCATCTCATAGATGCGGTCACTTGGCTGCTGGCTACCCGTCCGCGGGACGCCTCGCTGCCAGCTGCCCCTCTGTCTGTGCCCCTCTCGGAGCAAAGCGGTATAGTGGCGCAACCCCCGTGAACGGATTTCTCTTGCGTGCAAGCAGGGATTCCATTTTCCCATGTTTCAAGCCGTATGACGTAGCCGACCAGGAACATCTGCGCCGTCTGAGCCTCTGAGGCCACAATTCTGCGTCTGCCAGACTCCTCTGCGTTCAGAGCGCCAGCCTTGAAGACGGCCCTGCATGATGCTCTCCTATCGGCTTCGCTTTGCACTTTCATCACCGCGCATGCCCTAGAACGCTTTTGGGCCTGGGTGGCGGCGATCTTCCCGTAGAAAATTAGCTTTGAGCATGATCGACGAAATCGACTTTCAGACTGTCGGGTCCCGTGTTCTCCAGGGCTGGGCCGTTTCTGCGTGACTCTCTCTGGTGTGGCTGCTCCATCAGTCCTTCAGCCTTCGTCCCTCTGCGCCGCTCCTAGACCATCTCGAACTCCAGCGCGATTGACGAGTTTCTGACCGTCTGCCCTGCAACGTCGGTCGGTCTTAGCATCGCCCAGCCGCCGGCGGACATCAACCTGCCTGTCCCTCAGTGTTTCCCGGTGCGATAACAATGGTCGTCCTAGGCGGCACAACGTAGCCTCACGCAACCCACCCGGCATCCCCATGAGCCAGCTTCGCTGGTATTGCCTTTCGACACGCAGCGGCGAGCGACCTGAAGCCCGTCTGGTGTTGTCCAGGGTCTGCTCCAGCTCCACGCTCCGACAATTCTGATTTTCCCTGCATAAAGGCCCAAGTTCAAGTTGCGCAGGGAAAGGCGTTCATACTAGTGAATTGCCAGGATATCTGTACACCCACAACGTCATACGCGCGACTTCACAGCTCGAGTTGACATCCAAAGCGCCTTCGAACAGATTCTTTGTGAATAGACTCGACGCCAAAACGCCTGTATTGCAAAAAGTCGCCACCCGCTTGACCCCACCAGCGTCGACGCCGGCTCGGTCGCCTCTCGTGCCGCCGTTTTCTGCAGACTGCCCTTCCTCGACCGCTGCTCTCTGTGGCACCAGGGGCAGTAGCAGATGTCCCAACCACCACCGGATAGCTCTGCGACAGAGCAATCCGCATCGATTGCTCAGGATGCGGCCACCGAAGTCTCGTCGCCGTCCCAGGAGACCCCACGGGCACACCCACCCTCGCCGCCGCCCATAGACTCGTCCGTCATGTCGCCCGGGGAGGGCATGTCTGCCCTCAGCCCCTCTGCCACCGACCGCGTTTTCCCCGTCCGCAGTGTCGTGACCGTAGATCCCACCCCGACACCCACCCAGCGCATGCAGGGCGACTACTTCCACCCATTTTCCCGCGCTTTCGATTCTCGAACTCCCGGCGAAGGACGTCGCGCTTCAGCTGGCTCATCGATATCACAGAACTCACTATCCTCTCAGCGAGGGATGCCGCACAGACAGAGCGTAGCGGCTGGGTCTGAGAACCGGACAGACGCGTCGAAGGCTACTGCATCGGCCGCGGGAGGCGAGAGGTCACGGCAGTACCCACCGCCGCGGCTGCCTGCTCAGGTCTTCAATGACATCGTGTCGAGCAAGTCTACCGAGAGCGGCATGGAAAGCGGAGACGCAGCAACAGCAAGCCAGCAATCCTCGCTTCTGGCATCCCAACCGCGCTCAGCTGCAGACAACTCCTCCATCAAGAGCACGACAAGCAGCTTGGGCGATGGCGGAGGTCTGGTGACACATCGGTTCAAGCACGTAATAACAGAGGGCGGACATGCCATCGTCACAGGGCGTGACGGGGACACCCTACAGCGGTGCGAGGATGAACCTATCCACATACCCGGTGCTGTACAGGGCTTCGGAATGCTGCTTGCTCTGAAAGAGGAGCCTGGCGGAAATCTACCAGTTCGAATAGTGAGCGAGAACTCCAAAAGGCTCATTGGAAGATCTCCCCGGGAACTGTTCGCATTGGAGAGCTTCACCGACATCCTTTCCGAAGAGCAGGCGGACAATCTCCTCGATCACATCGACTTCATCAAGGACGAAGACTCCGACGTTGGCACAAATGGACCAGAAGTGTTCACAATATCGGTCAAGGTTCACGGTTCTAGATCTCGAAAACTGTGGTGTGCTATACACATGCACGACGCAAACCCTGGCCACATTATTTGCGAATTTGAGCTCGAGGACGACCAGCTGTACCCGCTTGTTCCTCCTAATGAATTGACACCCGAATTACCTGAAGATACGCTCGAGAGCAACCCCACAGAAGAGGAGTTCTTGGAAAGCACACAGATCTCGAGTCGACCCCTTCGCGTACTGAGATCTGCACGGAAACGCAAGGGTGAAGGTCAGTTAGCAACCGGCGATTGTTGGGGTCTGTTGACTTCTGAACGTCGGTATCCAGAAGAGGATGATTTGCTAACTTTGTGAAGCTGCTGCCATGGAGGTCTTCAACATCATGAGTCAAGTTCAAGAACAGCTATCTGTAGCGCCGAACCTCGAAAAGTTTCTCAAGGTTTTAGTCGGTGTTGTGAAGGAGTTGACCGGCTTTCATCGCTGCATGGTCTACCAATTCGATTCGCAAAACAATGGGTTGGTCTATCCTTCTTCCCGCCTTTGAGAATCGCCAGCCTTGAGTACTTTGACTGACACGGCCCAGGCGAGTAGTTACGGAGTTGGTCGACCCACGAGCTACCAAAGATCTTTACAAGGGACTCAACTTTCCAGCTTCCGATATCCCAAAGCAGGCGAGAGAGTTGTACAAGATCAACAAAGTTCGAATGCTTTACGACAGAGACCAGACCACAGCTCGGCTCGTCTGTCGGACTGCGGAAGATCTCGACACTCCACTTGATTTGACTCACTCGTATCTTCGTGCGATGAGCCCTATACATCTCAAGTATCTAGCTAATATGGCTGTCCGGTCTTCAATGTCGATATCAATAAACGCATTCAACGAGCTTTGGGGTCTCATAGCGTGCCACTCTTACGGGGCGCGTGGCATGCGTGTATCGTTCCCCATTCGGAAGATGTGTCGCCTTGTAGGCGACTCCGCATCCCGCAACATCGAGCGGCTCAGTTATGCCAGTCGACTCCAAGCGAGGAAACTCATCAACACCATTCCGAGCAAACATAATCCGTCTGGCTACATCATCGCATCATCTGATGATCTCCTGAAGCTCTTCGACGCGGACTTTGGGCTTCTATCTATCCGGGATGAGACCAAGATATTAGGGCAAATAGACAATAGTCAAGAAGCGTTGGCTTTGCTGGAGTACTTACGCATGCGACAGATTACGTCTGTCATGACGTCGCAGGACATCGCCTCGGATTTTCCTGACCTGCGCTATCCTCCCGGATTCCAGGTCATATCGGGATTGCTGGTTGTTCCGCTTTCGGTCGGTGGCGATGACTTCATCGTATTCTTCAGAAAGAGCCAATTGCGTGAAGTGAAGTGGGCAGGAAATCCGTACGAGAAGTTCATCAAGGAGGGTACCGAGGGTTATCTCGAGCCAAGACGTTCATTCAAGACATGGCGAGAACAAGTAGTCGGACAGTGTCGAGAGTGGACAGAAGAGGAGGTAGAAACGGCTGCTGTCCTTTGTTTGGTTTACGGCAAGTTCATCGAAGTATGGCGTCAGAAAGAGGCGGCCCTTCAGAGCAGTCAACTTACGAGGTTACTACTGGCCAATTCCGCTCACGAAGTTCGCACTCCATTAAACGCCATTATCAATTATCTTGAGATTGCCATGGAAGGTTCTCTTGATACCGAAACACGGGACAATCTAGCCAAGTCGCATTCGGCATCGAAGTCATTAATTTACGTGATTAATGATCTTTTGGATCTGACCCATACTGAAAAAGGCGGGACTTTGATCAAGGGCGAAACATTCGATCTACAAGCGACGTTCAAAGAAGCGACGGACATGTTTGCAAACGATGCTAAACGCAAGAAGATCTCTCTCGAGGTAATCGAGCACCCAGGTCTACCTCAGCAGTGTATAGGAGATCAAAGGCGTGTGCGTCAAGCCATATCGAACATCACGGCCAACGCAATTCAGCATACCACCGAGGGCGGGGTCAAGGTCGAGATGTACGTCGCTGCTTGGCCAGAAAAGGACCGTGTGGAGGTGGAAGTTGCGGTCACCGACACTGGTGCTGGAATGAATGCGCAAACACTCGATAAACTTTTCAATGATTTGGAACAGGTCCAGTCTGAGCCATCCAACATCTTCGACGACGGTGCAAGTTCGCAGTCCAAGTCGTTGACACAAGAGGGGGAGAAGCCGACTCCTACTTTAGGGCTTGGACTGGCTGTGGTCGCTCGCATTGTCAGGAACATGAATGGCCAATTGAGACTGAAATCCGAAGAAGGAAAAGGATCACGATTCGTCCTGCAATTTCCCTTTGACATACCCGAGTCTGAGATTGCGGAATCGAAAGAGCCGTCTGATGCCAGCTTGCTCCCTCCGCCAGATACGGCGAGCCCCTCACAAGTGGAGGGGGAACTTACGTTAGTCGCCCCGAGTCTGTCGCGAAGAAGTTCGGGCGGAAGTACCCATCTAGAGAGGCGGGACAGTACTGAAAGTATCACCAGCAAGACGAGCAAACACAGCACAGGCAAAGGTAGCCTCCTGAGTGGCTCCAGTATGCGAAGCAATAAAAGCGACGTGGACAGGCTCATCGAAGCCATCCAGGAACCCCACCTCCTTGACAACCGTGGAAGTGGAAAGGCCGTGGAGCGCAGCCGAAGCTCATCTTCTCTGAGGCCCAAACTGACCAAAAGGAACAGTTGGGATGCCCCTGAATCGCCCTCAAAAGCGCGTGAACGCTCGAAAGCCATAGAAAGGATGGACCCCGGAGCGATTCCACCACCCCACCAACGGTCCGTCGACGATACTCCTGTCAAAGCTGTTAAAATGCCGGACGAAGCGGGCTCTCCCGTGGACAAACGTCCCAAGACCGGCAGCATCATTGGCGAGGTTGACTTTGAGGTCCCACAAGTCGCTTCCGCCTCTGAAGATCTTTCCACGGGACACATGCGAGTACTCGTCGCAGAGGACGATCCGATGAACAGCAGAATCATTAAGAAGAGGTTAGAGAAGCTAGGTCACGCGGTCTATCTTACCGTCAATGGAGAGGAGTGCGCATCGGCGTTCGGCGACAAGCCTCAAGAGTTCGACGTCATCTTGATGGATATGCAGGTGAGTAGATCGTTGCAACTCCCCCCTTATCCCACATTCTTACTTGCATACAGATGCCGATTGTCGATGGTTTGACGTCTACGAAGATGATCCGTTCCTTCGAGAAGACCCATACAGATATACTCTCCCCACGAGCGGCATTGTGCGGCAGAGTACCTATCATAGCCGTGTCTGCTTCCCTGCTTGAGAAATCTAAGAGCACATACGTGGATGCCGGTTTCGATGCCTGGATCTTGAAACCCATCTCATTTTCCCGTCTGGGCGAGTTGATGGATGCCATTGTAGAACGCAATATCCGCCAGGAATGCCTCTACAAGCCTGGCGAATGGGAACGTGGTGGATGGTTCCATCTCGGAGAGAAAAGTCCCAACGAAGTCCTTACTGCGCCCTCAAACGACCCCCCGCAAAGCAACCCTTCTACCAAAAGTGAGGAGGCCGCATCATCAGAAGATCCAACGGCTGGCGACGAGGCTGGAGAAATACCTGCAGAACAGGAACGTCTGCTGCAGGAGCAATCGAGAGGCCATGGGAAGCACGTTCACTACGAACTCAGCAGCGACAGCGGGGATCCAACCCCTAAACCCTCCCCTTCCAAGGAGACACCTGAAGACGAATGATGAAGAGACGTAATTCCAATCCTAATCCATCACTTTACGCGTAGTTGGTCGGCTCACTCTTGCCTTTACGACGTGGCTATCCGTGGCGCTTTAGGGCACAAGCACGGCGTTGGGTGTGTTCACAGAGTCCGTTCGTTGATTGATAGATTCCCTTGTCTTCCATATACCTTTGGCAAAGTACGATTTCCCATGTCTGCATCTCTTAACGTTGACATGTACACGGTTACGGATTATCACCCATGAACGAAAGCCCATGTTTGGGGGCAACGGCGCATGTTTTTGCAATGCATTGGGCGTAACGTTATGCGAACGCTTGATTCTTCGATTCTGCTACTAGACAGCATGGCAGGGCCGCTCGATTTTGTTCCGAGACCGGGGTTAGTGATGGTGTCGCGGGTCGGATGTATGATAAGCAATACCCTCGCCTCACGACTCTGATGGTTTTGGATAAGATGTAGGTATGGGGCGAGGGGCGGGGGGAGGATCAAGTGCAAGGAAAGGAAAGGAAAGAGAAGCATTGCTATACAGTAGATGGGCTCAAGAGTCATGAATATGACGGCATGATTATGCTGTTCTTTGCACTGCGACTAGTGATGTTGGAGTGTCGATGATGTGATACCGGTCAAAAGACGTAAAGTCTTGCATAGCTTTATTAAAGGGGTACGAGAGGATGTGGGATGGGAATGTGATAGCGGCAGGCGGCAGGCGTCAGGCGCCAAAATATCATGCATCACACATCATGCAGGCTTGAGACAACTTCTACAACTTCTACCGCATACCGCGACACATCTTCCTGTTCCTATCCATGTCGCCAATAAATACCCATCCATTCCATGCACGGCATGTGTTATTTGCTACAAACCCCGCCAAACCCTACAATCCCATATATCCCACAAATCATACCAATCCTCCCCTCCTCCCCTCCCTCCTTTCCGCCCACTCCCATCACCACCCAAAACCCTCCTCAAAATACTCCACGCCCGTATATCCCTCCGCCAGAGCGCGCACGCTCGCCCTCCGCGCATCGTCCGCCATCTGTGCGGGCCCGCAGGCAACGATTGCTAGTGCTGAGTCGCTGGCGGAAGCGGAGAGGGCGGCGGAGAGGACGGCGGTGCGGATGTTGGGGCGGTTGGGGTGGAGAGTGAGGGCGTGGGAAGGGGTGGGTGTGGGGAGGCGTGATAGGTGTGAGGGTTGTTTGATGTGGATCGTTGTGGTGAGCCTTTCGTCATTCCAATATCGCCGTGCGCTTCCACCGCTGCCACTGCCACTGCCACTGCCACTCGTACCCTCACTTCCTCCAGCGCCAGCAAGCCTTTCTGGCCCCGGATCTAGACCCAGCGCAAGCGGGAAATCATGTCGTAGAACAGTGTCTAGGAATTGTTGTTCTCGGACTGCCCAGAGTATATGCACACTCCTGACCCTGCTCTTTCTTTTACTCCTACTGTTGCCTTTGATGTCTCTGTCTCTGTCTCTGTCTGCGTCTGCGTCGTCGTCTTCGCATAGCAGCGTCCGAACATAAGACAACGGGACAGCGATACCTGAACCACCGACTATGAATAGAATGTTGGGGAAGGTGTGCAGGGGTGTTGTGTGGCCGTAGGGGCCCTCGATTAGGACGCGGAGATTGGCTGGGCGGGTTGAGGAGGAGCAGAGCGATGCAAGGCGGCGCGTCATGCCGTCGTAAGGACGGATGAGGAAGGTTAGGGAAGACGTGGCGGCAGGAGTGGATGTTGGTTTGGAGGGGAGCAGGGAGTCTGATTCCGAGGACGATGAAGATGCCGTGCGGTGCGGATATGGACGACGTATCCCGCTCATCAGCCGTGTAGACGCTCCGTCATGCTCGATCGGCGTGGAGGATGACGAGGCGTGGCTCACGTACGCTAACGTGAAAGGGTGGTTTTGATGCATGAACAGCAGGTCATTAAGTACGTATACATAGTAGTACGTCCCGGGCTTCGGCCGCAAGAAGTTCTGGCTACACGGTACACTGAGACGGATTAAGTTCGATGAGGGGTCGTATGTTGCGCTCGCACGCGTTTGCCAAAATTCGGGCTTGAAGGCTAAAATGCGGACGCCGCGGAGGAGACGATCGAGGATCCAGACGAGGAGGCATGGATAGAGGAAGATGTTCCATTCGCCGTTGAAAATTTTGACGTGGCTGGAGATGTTAGATTGAAGTGGGTGGGAATTTGGGAGGGGAGGGGGCACGACGTACTAGTACGTTGTTAGGAGGATGATGATGGAGAAGAGGATGTGCGTTATGAGGAAGATTTCGTAGTGGCTGCGGCGTAGACCGTAGACTGAGAATATGCAGATTGCGCACATGAAGATTGTTGCCTACGAGGAGTAGCATTAGAAAAGTCACAATTGAAAGCGAAGAAGGACGAATGAAGCCTTCTGCTTCCTGACTGGGCTATGAATGGATGAAAACGTGCTCCTCGTACATGCACAGGTTGATCAGAGAACACAGGCAACGAAGGAAAGCAACGAGAACATACCAATTCGCCGTTCCAGAAGTAGTGCTTTGTCCAATACTTCATGAAGAGCTTCCAACCCCCTCCATCTGCATGATGTTAGACTATGCTCTTTGTTAGCAGTGGGAGATACACACCATCGCAGATTAAGACTGTATATCCGATCGAGTGCACCACCGCCTGCACGGTAGCCACGCGAGCCACCCACCGATGGAAATTATTATATGCACCAAAGTCCCATCCGGTCAGCCACATCAGCAGGTTGTTCCGCGTCCCAAAGAGCCAGACCAACGGGAAGTTGGCAAGAGATAGGACTCCAGTGCGGTCAGATACGTACCTCCACATCTGAGTGGAGACGCTGGGCCAGTAGAGATTGCCTTCGAAGGCGCGGTAGCTGATCGAACAGAATAAGATATTGAGTGTCACGAAAGAGAAGATCGTGATGCTCTGGATCCGGCTGGGGATTGTGCACCAGCCGATATTTTGCGAACAGCGGTAGCCGAAGGTCGCGGGAACGGTGATGTATCTCTTGAGCAGAGTCTGAAGTGAGCTGGCTTTGCCACGACCCTTGACATACAAGTCATCTTCATTGAAGTCATCGCTTGGAACTGCTTGCCATTCTTGGTGTCGGAGAGTCCGAATTGCAGTAACCAGTCGTAGGCAGATACCGACCGAGAAGACGAACGCCCAGAAGTAGTAGATGGTAATACTGCTCTCGTGAGTACTCCTAACTCTTGGAACATACAACGAATGGTGCGTCTCTTACCCATAGGCCCGGTGAATTTCGATTTCATACCATACGTAGTCCTGCACGAGGATCAGATAAGCCTCAATAGGTTCATAAGAACCGACGCACCAGTGTCTTGTACGCCCGTTCAAAGAATCCTTGATCTGGAATAACGACTTCTGAAAGCGAAGCCTTATTCTCGGCATTCCACAGACCTTCTTCAGCTCGAAGCCTCCTCAGATCAGCGATCTCTTCCGGCGCATAATCGTACACGATGTCGTAGGGCGGTAACGCTTCATTCGCCAAACGCATACAGTTGTCACTTTTGCCTACCAACCAAGCATCGCGCCCGTCAGCCCTACAGAATTCCGAGATACACAGGTAAAGCGATGACGCATAGAGTATGCTCCGACACCTTCTGGTCTTCTTCGGCAGCGTTGTGGAAGTGTCGGTGAAGTCGACGTAGTTGAGCGTCAGCTCACATCCGTCAAAACAGAACTCGCTCTTTTCAAGAGCGGTTATCAAATGTGTGATGCCTAGCAAGAGGAGTACAGTCGTGTTGCTGTATCGCATGATAGCTAGCCGGTGAGTGGTACAGGCAGAATCTGATCTGATAAGATTGTGCGATAAGGTCAGCATACTTCGGGCCGATTCTGATAAAAAAAACGCGTACACCTCCAGCTGGCCACCACATGTCTGCCACGTCCTCAGTACTACCATCCCCAGCAATCCAGTCTGGCGGGAATGCTCAAACGCTTCTACATTCACGCCATTACACCAAAAACTACGCGATAGAAGGGAGACAGCGTGGCCGCAACAGTAAAGCTCGACTTCGAGTGTTCAGTTATTGTGCAGAGCCTTTCTACCGCTGCTCTATTCGTCGCGAATAGATACAGAATGTTCTTACTTCTTACACCTGTGGTCTGGAAACTTGACAAGGCCTTCCTGGAAGCGCAGAAAAGATTCGCGAGTCACGAAAATAGAGTTTGCGTGAGGCTCTTCGCCTCATCTCTTTGCTCCGCAATATAGACCGAAAGGTGCTTGACAGATGGATGGTATAATCCCGCAGTTGGTTGACAGGCACCTTAGCCCCTGATCTGGCGTCGTCATGAGCTTTCGGTCCGATAAGTACGCTTCCCCCGGCCTCTTAGATCCCCGGAATTATCCAACCCGCAGGAGATCCTCCACAAAACATGGCAGCACGAGTAAGGCTAGGGTCATCCTGTCAGGTTGGCGCCTACGCTAAACACTCATACACCGGCGATCGCCATCATTCGCACTGTCTAGGATAGGCACACCTGCAGACCTACCGCGCTGGGGGCTGACGATCAAGATCACATCAGATCATAGCATGGTTCGAAATTTGGCGTTTCCTTTCTCTTCAACTCTCGGATCCTTGAATCCTCACAGAAAGGGTACTCTTCGTTGAAGTTAATCTTTCCTTTCGCACCTTAAAACTTCAACCAACATGTAACGAACCAGTCGACATCACAACGCGACGACGGATGAAGCTTTAGAGCACTAGGGTCTACTCTCCCCGACCAAGGTGTGTCTGCGCAAGAAGAAGACCACGTTCCCATGTTGTGATACCCGGTTTGCCCCCACTTCTCCAGTATTGCGCCCAGGAACGTGCACACTTAGCTCAGACCCTCCCATGATTCGCGTGATGGCAATCTCAAGACTTGGAAAAACGCTTGTCACTTCTTTCAGTCTTCTCTTTGGTCGACATACATCTGCCTCGGCGGATCTACCAGTAAGGCTGTCACATCCGATACGCAATCGCAGATCGCGACTCAATGCAGGCCTTTCCCCCTTTACTGCTTTCTCTTGTCGGCGCGATTGAGCATCCTGAATGGGAAGACTGCGATAGTTCAAGTACCGAGAGGGTTTCCTCCTAGAAGTCAGATGGTTGTTTCAACTCTTCGGGTCTTTCGTTCTCTTCCTGTCTATCCAAATCTGCCTTTTCACTCTTGTCTTTATCTCGCAAGTCAGGCGTGCTAGCCCGACTCCTGCAGCATGGTATCCCACGAGACTCCCATGGATGTTCCTACGATATGTTTTGGCTTTACCCTGGGATTCATGGTCCTCACTGGATCGAAGGTCGGCAAGCAAACGATATCCGTGTACAAACGAACGAAAAGTATTTGGAGCATATACCTATTTATGATCTGGGCTGAACTTATTGTCTGTCTTGCGTGGGCCATCTCTGCGTGGCTATTCCTGCGTGGAGATATCCCAGGAAGGTACAATGCCCCCCGGCCTCCAGCCCGAATCAGTACTGACTATAAACAGCTTTGGGTTCTTTTTCTATATCGCCACTCTCTGGACAGTCCAAACTCAATGTCTCATCCAAATTATCGCTAATCGGGTTGCTCTGGTCATGACCAACAAACAACAGTCTCGGCTGCTAAAGCTGTCGTTGGTGGTTGCCGTTGGACTCATCAACATCTCTGTCTATGTCGTGTGGATCCCTGCAAGGTTAGGGATCTCGCCTACATGGGTTAAACTCAATGAGATCTGGGACAGGATAGAGAAAGTGCTATACCTTCTCATTGACCTGGGCCTGAATTGCTACTTTCTCTATCTGGTGAGGAGCAAGTTGATCTCGCGAGGTTTGGGGAAGTACACGCCGCTATTCCGGTTCAATGCAGGCATCGTTGTCATCAGCATCGCCATGGATGCTCTTATCATCGGCATGATGTCGCTACCAAATGATTTGGTGTAAGTCCTCTCTCTTCTCAACCTGCGCGTCGCTCCAGCATTAGCCTTTTTTTTTTATCGAGAAGCAGCGCGACTGGTTTGGACTCTCTGTTAACAAGATACGTAGTTATACCCAGTTCCACTCCCTCGCATATATCGTAAAACTCAACATCGAACTCAACATGGCCGATTTGATCTCCAAGGTTGTCAGACGGCAGGACCGAACAGACAAACCAAACTCTTCGTCCAATCCTTCGAAAGGCACCGAGCTCACATCAAGAACGCGGACAAATAACGGCACACTGAGCACACATCCTGGCACCCTGTTTCAGCTTTCGACTCAAGCCAAGGGAACGGAGTTGAAGGACCCCAACACTTCACAAAAAGCCCATGGTAACATCGACGATGCCGCCAGCGATTCATCGAGTGATTCCGGTATCAACTTTAGAGTACCAGAAACCGGTATCGTAAAGACAGTGGCAGTGGAAACGGTCGTTGAGGGAGCCAGGTCTGAAGACGAGAGAGACAGGGTCGAAAGAGGCAGTACGACGAGTAGTACCGCGCAGTTGAACGACTATGGATACGTTCAACAGCATGACGGATATAGAGTCTAATGACGGTGAAGAAATACTACCGAACAATCATACTACTGCTATATACTTTGCATTGCAACCCTCTTTTGACGACCCACATCATTATCTGCTATACCGTCGGTGGTAAAGGACCATATCGGCACCAAAAGCTCCGTAACGAGTCTGATGGGCGCTGGTAGCTGATGTATCATGTATCGATTGGGACAATAAGCACAAGAATTCGATACCATATTGACGGTGGAACTGTCATCTAAAAGGGCCTTCTTTTTCCTGCCTCGCTATCGGCTCGCTTGCTCGGATGTTCTCGCCTAACCAGCCCCAGGAACTCATTAGTGATCAGCCGAGATTAGCTCTCGCGCAGATGTTTGTGGAAGCTTGGGAGATCATCGCGCCGGCATCGTCATCTTTCACGGACCCAAAACCACGGTGGAATCTTATTACAAGAAGAAACTGGTAGGCATGGAGCTTTATGGTAGCGACCACGGTGCATTGAGCCTATTCGTTTTCAATGCTCGAAATGGTTTAGACAACCGTAGAGGGAGGCCTAGCCCTCTGCATAAACGCCCGTGGATGCGACAAAACTGCAGCTTACATTTCCGCCCCCATACGCCCCGTGGCTATGCGAAAAGCGCACCCGGTCTTCTGAACACCATGCTCTCAGCCTCAAACACCGCTCACACAACCCGACGACCCCCTCGAAAGCGACGCGCCGGCCCAGCGGGATTGTTAAGACCGCGAAGTCTGTATCGCGCGAACGACGAGTGCCGAACTGAGCGCCTGCGCGATTGCTCTGCAGCCTTGAGGCTCTCGACATCTTGACATGCAGCCTCTCCTTGAGAGCCCCATTGTTGCCTTATTGGCGCTCATCTGGACCCTCGTACCTATTGTTTGTGCAACCATCCCTGTCGACGTGGATGATCTGGATCCGTTGAAAGAATGCAAGCGCAGAGGTACCAGCTGTATGGCACGCCGTGAACCTCTACTTCAGGACTGTTACTGATACAGTAGTAGTGGTACAACTGGACAATAAGATTTATAGCTATGGCGGTCAATCATACGTCAGGAACGGCAGCGAGACCCCCTTTCCGATTACCAGTAAGTCCATCGGGAGGGTCTTTTACGACGAAGCTGGTACGGACGCTAAGAACATAAACAGATCACTTTCTCCGAATCTTCGACTTCACCTCTTCGCGCGACATGAACGACTCTTCGCTCTTGAGTCCCAAAGAAATCCTCGGCGACACAACGATCTACAACAGTGGTCTGTTTTGGGGCGCCTCGAACACACTGTACGTGACCGGAGGCCAGGCGCAGGCGGACCCTTGGCTCTCCCTGGACGGAGAGTTTCTCCCGACCAACTACACAGACTATACAGCAGGGACGATCTTCAAGTACGATATCGAGGCAGACAAGTGGTCCTTTGAATCCGCTGTCCAACCAGCTGACGGATCTGCCACGACTTTATCATCTCTATGTTGTGGTTCTTTCGGATACAACCCAACCGCACAGAAGGCTTATTTTTGGTCTGGGAGCGATTATCCGGGGGTCCGGCAGAATGATCCAGATTCTTCATATATATATGTCGGAATAACAAGTGATGAAGTCGTCGGCAATGGAAATTTACTGACGTTTGACACGACTACTTTCAAATGGAAAAATGAGACCACGAGTACGACAAAGTGGACGGAGCAAGGGCGACTTGTTTACTTGCCAGGTACGCTCAGCAGCACAGGAGGGGTTGCGATTGAACTGGGTGGCCAAAACCATGGGAGTGATGTGTGTGGACCACTTGCTATAATCCTTCTTTTGCGATGCTAATCGAAACACAGAGTCAAATGGAACCTCTGAGGCAAGTACTCGTTTACGACTCCAGCAAGGACTCATGGTACAGCCAATCTACGACAGCTGAAGGTGACTTTCCACCAAGTCGGGTAGCATTCTGTGCTATTGCCGCCAGCGCACCAGACAATAGCAGCCACAATATCTACATATACGGTGGCGAGTCTCCTGAGAGTACTAGCCAAGACGCGTTTGACGACATGTGGGTCCTTTCCATCCCATCGTTCCGCTGGCTTTCAGTCAACGCCAGCTCTGTCCCGAAGAAAGACCTTGCTTGTACCACTGTGGGGGAGCGTTACATGTTCACGTATGGCGGTATGCAAGGAGGGTGGACCAAGTCTGGCTCCGACGAAGACTGCGACAACGAGAACAACTATGGGATACGGCTATTCGACCTCAACAATCTGGAATGGGTATCCCACTACGAAGGACCTGCCTCGGACAACGGCGGATACATGGTGCCTACCGTTGTGTACAAGGCTGTCGGCGGCGATCAGAAAGGTGGTGCTACCCAGACAGCCCCGCAAACCGGCTTCGACACGCCAGCTCTCACCGCCTTGTTTCGTTCCGGCACAACGAGCTCGACTGGCAGTCCTACACCTGCCCCAAAATCCAATCACATAGGTGCGATCGTTGGAGGTGTTCTTGGTGGCTTGGTTGGCCTAGCTCTGATCCTCGGAGCTGTCTTGTGGTTTTTGCGGCGCGTGAAGACACGAAGGGAAGCCAACCAGCAGCCATATACGGGGACACAATACATGCCAGCTGCCACAACACACACGGTGCACGAAGCGGAAGCTCCTGAGAAGTACGCGCGAGAGCTTCCGAATACTCAGTATGGAACGGATCCTAGAAGCCCAGTGTATTATGAGATGGATGGAATACAGAATAGCCCGCGAAAGTAGGTTAAGCTAAAATACGTCGCATACGGTTATGCTCACCAAGAGACAGGACTTTTTCACAACCACCTAATGTTGAATCTTAATTTGAGGAAGAGAATTGTAATACAAAGACCAGATGCTGTTGGATAATTGATTGACCAGAAATTTTCATTCCCAAGCATACCGGTCTAGTATGAGGCTATGGGCCTATGACTTTCAAACATACAGTACTAAAGACAGTCCTTTAAGCGATGGCAGATTTTCGTCGTCATTGCCTGCTGTTGCAAATCAACGTATCGTTCCATTGGCCCACTTTTTCTGATTAACCAAGCCAATGCAGTAAAGACGTCTCACGCGTCGAACCGGCAAGAAAGTAGCCGGGCAACATCCAGCTATCTGGTGAACAAGAAAAGCGGATCATCAACTGACAAGGACCTCCTGATGTTCTCGGTGCGCGTTCTGCAACACCTTCTCTTTCAGACCTCCCTGACATGGTCGAGCTGACAACCCTCTCATTCAACGTCATCCCAGAGATGCGGGGAAGCCGTGCACAAGTTCCGATGTACCTTATGGACCCGCCTATTTAGTCATAGCTTACTATGATCAGCAAGGTCAGATGCCTGTTCCTGATTATCGCAAGAGCCGACAACGGCAATCTAAACGCCCATCCAAGGAACACATCCCAGTTTGTATACATTGCGCTGCATTATCGATATGTCGCGTATGCAGATAAGAACGTACCCTAGGTACCACCGCGTCGTGCCCTCGCAGGATGGACCATCTTATAAGGCGGACGGACGCGTCAGCCAAGACGGAACGTTGCTTGTACTTGTCTCATCGAAACTCAGAAAGAGTTCGGGAATATGGGTTGGCTTACCAGAATTCAGTCGCTCGCCCTCGTTTCGATCTTGTGTGACAGGGCAATCAGCACATCACAAGATCCTATCCCCCGCGGTGACTCGACATATTATGGCAATGGAACCTATCCTGGACAGAAAGGTCCCGGATACGATTACACTTCCTTCGAACCGAACCAGACAATCCGTGCCGATGCCGTGATAGAGATGTTCCGCTTCGCCTGGCACGGGTACTACACCTACGCCTTTCCACACGATGACCTCGAGCCTGTGAACAATTCCTTCACAGACAGTAGGAACGGCTGGGGTGCGGCCGCCGTTGATGGTCTTGACACAGCGATTATTATGGAGCAGGAGGATATTGTGAACATCATTCTCGACCACATCCCGACGATCGACTTTACAAAAACGGGTACCCCACAGCCGACGGTCGTATCACTGTTTGAAACAAACATTCGCTATATTGGAGGATTGCTCTCATCGTACGATCTGCTCAAGGGGCCCTTCTCACATCTGGACGTGGATGACGATAATGTGGACAAGCTATTGGAACAGTGTAAGACCTTGGCCGACTCCCTGAAGTTTGCGTTCGATACACCTTCTGGTATTCCGGTTAACAGTGTCCATTTGAACAACTTGACCTTTTCGACTCGCGGTGTCATGGAGGATGGGACAAGAACTGCCGGACTTGCTGAGTTAGGGACGCTTGTGCTCGAGTGGCAGCACCTTTCCGATCTCACGAACGATTCGACCTATGCAGAGCTAGCACAAAAGGCGGAGTCGTATTTCCTGGACCCTTCTACAGAATTGTGGCCAGGGTTAACCGGCGGAAATTTCAGTGTCGAGACAGGCGAGATACTGGACGCATACGGCGGCTGGACGAGCGGCAACGATAGTGCATACGAGTACTTGATCAAGATGTATGTATACGACCCAGAGCGCTTCGAAGAGTATGGCGACCGGTGGACCGAAGCCGCGGACTCGACTATCGCTCATCTGCTTTCATCACCTTCATCTCGGCCCGACCTGACCATGGCCGGATCATTCGCGGGACAGGCCGCACAGAACTACAGCGAGCAGCTTGCGTGTTTCATTGGAGGATCTTTCATCCTTGGTAGCACCGCTCTCGACAAGCCGGAGTACTTGGATTACGGCTTGAAATTCAGCGAGTTCTGCGCGAACGGCTACCGCTACGCAAAGTCTGGCATCGGTCCCATCGTATACTCCTGGAACCTTACTGAGCTAAGCTGGCCGGAATACGCGAATCAGAGCGCCCTCTATAATGTCTCTGGCTGGTTTATCGACGATAATACTGCCTTCTTTAATGGTCAAGCTCCCGAAGCCATTGAGAGCTGGTACTACGCATACCAAGTGACTGGTAACCAGTACTGGAGAGACGTCGCGTGGGCTTACACCTTGGCTCAAAACCGTACGGAGAGAGTTGGAAGTGGGTTCTCCAGCGTCAACAACGTGTTGCAAGCCGATGGAAATGGCACGGAAAACTTTATGGCGAGCTTCATGTTTGCGGAGGTGCTCAAGTATCAGTACCTGATACAGCTGCCGGAAGAGAAGAAGGGTATCTGGGATGTGGAGTATGCGCCCGACGGGGTGGGGAAGGGAGGTAATGTGAACTTTTTTGTATATAATACCGAGGCGCATCCTTTCAGGGTCACTGCCAAACAGCCGATATAGGCCGTACTAGAACGTTAGTAGTAATGCCAGGAAAGTAAATCAGAGATCGCCTGGCTCGCTCTGGATGCTCCTTTCCACATCCAACAGCTTGTGCTACCTTTGAATAACTACAATCTAGTCCTAAATGCTCCTATTTTCAAGTGTTAGTCGCGGATGACTATGTAACTTGTCAAGGAGGCTACCTAGGTATGATTCATGTCCACGGGTAGCTGGAGGACTCTGAGCTCTTGCCGACTTTGCGAAGGAGCACTAGAGTAATAGATGAAGGAGTGCAAGTGCGGCGCGGCAAGGCTGACTCGCGTCTCAAAGTCCGTACCACACATCAGTCATGAGAAAGCTGTCCTGCCACCCCACCCTCAATTTCAGTCGCACAACTCGAAAAAACCTTCTCCATCGCTCGAACATCAATTCGAAGGGCCACGCATGGATGCGCGCCAAAACCGCATGGACAGCCCAGGTGGAAAGTCAAGCCTAGACATCAGTTCCAAAGAACCGAGCCTCTCGGAGATGACTATCGTACAGTCCGACGTTGAGCGAAGGCAGCATTCGCGGCTTTTGAGTCTTCCTAGAGAATTGAAGGACCTGATCATTGCTAGTCTAGGGCACCCGAGACGTCAAGACGACCTGAACAATGTATCTCGAGCTTGCCGCCAGCTTCGTGAAGGTGCATTACCGGAACTCTACAAACACATCGACATCGACCTATGTGGAGAGCGCGGTGCTCATCTATTACGACCAATTCCCTCACCTGCGACCCTAAGCTCAGTTGCGCAGTACATTAGGACATTGAGATTACGCGCCATAACAGATGGATGGGGTCGACTCACGCTTGACCTGATCCAAGCTGCACCCCAGGTGACAACGATCGACTTGGACTATACTATCGACCAAAGACCCGAAGCCGGTGGAGCTAGTAATGCGATCGATGGCAATGCACTGTCTTCCGGACTAGCAGCTGTGAAAGACACGCTGGAACATCTAAAAATTAGCTATACACTTCGTCCGGACGTTTTCTCTCATGCCGCGATATCTGGGTACTGTTCCCTTAAGCAATTAGAAACCCTGAGGACAGCTGAAATCCCGTTCTTTCTTCTCCTCAGCTTTTACCCCCGAGGAGAAGAAGGCGCACCTCCTTCGATAGCAGATGTGCTCCCTGCTGGACTAGATGTTTTGAAGTTTAGTGACGACGAATGGGGTATCGATCAGATAGACTGGATGGAGGAAGCAGCCTGGAACGAAGATTTGATGATGGAGAAATTCATCGAGTACTTTGGGGAGGAACGCTGGCGACAGACCACCCCGAAATTGACGAAAGTTGTCCTCTCATTATGTAAGTTCGAAGATAAATTCGACTGGAAGCCATCCGGAGGTGTAGCCGATTTCGAAGAGCTGTGCACCAGTAATGGATTGGAGTGTGAGGTTTACAGGCATAGAACGTAAGGTCGTTGCATCTCGACGACGAAGGATACTGGATTTCTTGGCTGACGCAGAGTTGCAAAATGGTTGAGTTGGCCTGCACCTCTCGTCCGTCTCAAGCCAAATATTAAGGACGAATGGTCGTGTTACATGGAATGACGAAAGGACAAGTTAAGACAGAACCCCCCTACAACTCTCATTGAGATTATAGAGCGGTGTAAAGCTCTAAAATATCGTTGGCCAGTGCTGGAGGATGACGTTGTAAGACCTGCAGGGTCGAAGCGGCACAGCTAGGGGCACAGCGAAGCTGACCTAGCTTTTCATCGCGGACACAAACCACTGCACCTTCGACAGTACTCGCTACTACATTCTGAACAGGAATTCAATCTAAAATGTCTGTCATTTAACAGCATTTATCAGCGCCGCCCTGATATCAGAACGATCAGTTCTGGAGAGAAGCTGAAAAACAACAAATCGATCGCCTTGGTCCTATGGAACGTATACGTTGCTACGCGACATAATAAGACGAGCATGGCGTAAGACACACGAGGTACTACCAGAACTTCTACGTTGTGGACAAACGGTAGAAGTTATGGTCCAGAGAACGAGCCGGCTTCTGCAAAACTCACGGTTATTGTCTCTCCCAGGAGAATTGAAGGCCTTAATCATCGCCAATGTAAGGAACAAAGTCGATTTATGCAGCCTATCCAGGACCTGCTTCGACATTCACGAAGCGGCCATATCACAATTATATGATGAGGTAGACATCAGTCTCTCTGGAGAGACGGGAACACTTTTGTTGCGCTCCATCTCCGTACAAGGAGGGCTAGACCCAATTATTAAGAGCTTGACTCTGCGCGCCATAGTACTTGAGCATCGAACGCTCGCCCTGGAACTTATCAAAGCGACTCCTGGAGTGACAGCACTCAATCTTGAGTATGCGCTCGTCCAGAAACCAAACACCTTGTGGGATTACGACTCGATCGACGGAAACGCACTTTCTACCGCGTTGCTAAGCGTAAAAGATACATTACAAGATCTCAAGATTAGTTACACGCTGAAATCTGGGTTTGACCACCATACGGTAATCGGGTACTGCTCGCTACAACAACTACACCGCCTCAAATCCGTAACAATTCCGTTGTTCCTCCTCCTTGGATGGTTTCCAGGTGGTTTTATGGGAGGCGCGGGCTGGTGGTATCCGCCTGGCTATCCGCTTGAACCCCCGAAGCTCGCAGATGTGCTTCCTCACAGCCTGACCACCTTAATTTTCGGCGACGACGAATGGTGGGTTGAGGAGATGGACCAGGTACCGAAGCCGTGGAATGAAGCCTTGCTAATGGCCAGGTTTACAGAGTATTTCGGAGGGGAACGCTGACGAAGAATCACCCCCCATTTGGAGACCGTTGTGCTCTCCTTATATAAGTATGACCCACGAGAGGATGATCCAGATATGGAGTGGAAGATTGAAGGGGGTCAAAAAGATTTCCGACGACTTTGCGCTGATAATGGACTGAAGTGCGAGATCATTTGCAATTCAGCCTGAGTGCTACTCTGGGATCTGGCAATGGCCCTTGAGATTCAGGATACCTTGTTATAGCCTTTACCTGACGAATACATCTCCAAAGACATCATATAGTCCTTGACTCTTAGCGAACTCTCCAAGAGACGTAAGAAGGTCCTCGGAAATCGCATCAGGCAAAGGAAATTTCCAATCTATCATATTGTTTGACCATTGTTCACCATGCTTGGAATGCCTTCGTTGTCGCATCGTCCATCGGGAATATATATCCACTCAGCAACCTTCCTGTTTCGATGTCGACGTTCAGCGACGTCAGTCTTCGCGGAATGAATGCAGCAGTACGGCGCAGCCCCTCTTAATGGAGATAATCGTGAGATCGTTTCTCAATAGTCATATATGTTTATGACCGTCATAAGACTTAAAGGGGTAGTACCTCTATTATAAGTATCTAATTGTTATAAGTTTTATGCTTATTTTAAGATTATTATAAGAGGATTATAAAATATTAGGGCCTTATTATATAGAGTAGGAGAAAGGAGAGGAAGAAGCGCACAATAGAGTACTTACTCTTCTTCCCTTCCTTCCCTCCTCTATATATAGGCTAGCTATATAGGTAGGTATTAACGCAGCAGCTAGACATTATATATATCTTATACTGCTATATATTAGCCTATAAAGTGCAGCGAATATAGTAAGGTATCTACCTAGTAAGGTAGATCTAAGCTATACTAAGGAGGGAGGAACATCAGTTCTCTTCTTCCTTCCTCTCTTAAAATCTCACGTAATAGTTATAGATTCTATAATAGTCTTAGGATAATCTTAGGATAAGGATTTAACTTAATTGTTACAACTACTAAGACTATACTTAGCTATTCTAAAGCTATATAGCTTATAGCATTAAAATACTTATACAAGCAATTGCAAAAAAGAACGCTTATAGGAGGATTCGAACAGGGGAAGCATATGGCGAGGGTTTTGATTATCCCCCTGTGCGCGCTACTGAGTGATGTCGAGTCCAAACCGCTCGACGAAATTGACGGCAAGGCCGTCACGAACATAGAACTGCACACCATGCTCGAGCGTTGTGTTGGTCTCCGGCACGGTGTATGTCTCTACGTGAACGCCGAGACGTGCTTGCTGCTCGATAAGTTCGATTGTGGTATTGAGATCTTGCGATAGTCGCACGGCTGCATATGTTCCGGCTGCCCCGCCACCGATGATGGCGACATCTTTCTCGACGACATCGACTTGAGACTCGACTTGAGACAAGGCTTGTGCGTCGAATTCGGCAATTGCTAGAGCAAGGTAGAGGGTAAGTGCGATGAGAGATAATGTGTTTGCCCACATAGTGGAAAACATAAAGTCAAATCATGATTTGCATTTGTTACGTTGGTAGTGCTTTTTGATAAGCAGAGCAGGACGATGAGCTCAGATGTGACCTGACCCATGGCCAGCGCATGCATCGGCATTTGTAGAACAAGGTCCCATTGGAGGAGTTTTATAGCATTGGTGCACAGTATGCAAGCCAAGACATGTCGCCGTGTATAATGCTGAATCGGCCGCGAGTGGGATGGTACGATTCGCTGCCTTCTGACATCCCTGTGTTCGAGGCTCGTTGACTAATCATCTTATATACACACGAGGCAAGTGGAAATCGTGGTAGCTCATCTATGCAACAGGAAGAAGCGATCTGATAAATTGATGACCTCGCAGCTCACCGAAGATTTGTTCTAGTAACGTCTTGCTCACAAACCAACTTCTTGGTCAAAAACGGATTGTCTGGATCACCAGTGGTCATAACCATAATACCAATTAGGAAAAGTAACACCTAGTCCTTCTTGCACTGAACAAATCCATTCGTCGAACTAGCTCCGGTATGCGTCAAAACCGAATCGAAAGCGCCCTTGGAATCGAATATCACACGATCGGCACCGGGCGAGCCACCAGTGTAAGGCGCGTACGAACTCAAGATGGGGA
This sequence comes from Lophiostoma macrostomum CBS 122681, assembly GCA_010405375.1. NCBI lineage: Eukaryota > Fungi > Ascomycota > Dothideomycetes > Pleosporales > Lophiostomataceae > Lophiostoma > Lophiostoma macrostomum. The sequence continues at coordinate 204,072 of MU004322.1, read as the reverse complement.
ACTCGTACCAAGGCTTGGAGGTAGGGAAGCTGAAGCCTTCGTAGTCATTGTAGACGTGTGGATAGGAACCTACGGAATTAGCCAAGCTTCAGCTTCGAAAGATGAATGGTAAAGGAACGGGAGCGTCGAGTATGAGACATTCGATCTTACCTGATCCCAATGTGGTTCCCGCCTTCAGTTGCTTGTAGCCGGCTGCAACAGCCTCGTCAATGTCTTCCTGCCAGTAGCAAACTGAGCCGCAGGTGTAGACGCAGGACGCTCGCTGATGAATGGGCGATGCGGAGACACTCGCAATGCAAAGTGCCAAAATGGCTGAAGATATAACCTGGGATGTATTTAGTGGCTCAACTTATGGTATGACCAACGGGTCGCACTGGCTGTTGGGGTTGCTGATGATGAACACAGGACAGGCCTATCATCCAGCCTTGGGAACAACCACCAGACTAGTAAACATACCTTGAGACCATACATGATCGATACTGTGTCTCCGATCTATCGCCTTCGCAAGATCCCTTGGGCACTCGAAAGTTCCTGACGATCAGCCAACGAGATCTTAACTTCTACTTATGTATTCCCGTCCACCTTAGCTCTCCGATCTCTCCATCTACATTCGCAGCTCACTTTAGCCAATCTGGAGCTTATCTCTACACATGTGCTAGAACGCCACCAATGAGAAAGAGGAATTCATGTATGTCGGACCTGCACCACCACTCAGCACTCTAAATGCTCGCTACCTGCCTATCCCAGCACGGATCGACATGGGGCCCCACGACTAGCGAAGCGGATGTATGACACGAATGCAGCAGTGGCTTCGGACGCGTCCGTTAGGGCACCACGTGCTTATCAACTGAATGCTTACGGCTTCCCGATGAGAAGGTGAGGTTTCGGATTGAATAATATTGAATTGTAGTGCTTATCTCTTGTGCCCAACATCTCATTGGGACGCAGGACCAGGTTGCCTGTAGCCGAATTAAGCGCCAAAATTTGTATAGACTTTGAACTTGTCAAGTAAATGTCGTTGTTTGTTTTTCACTTACATGGTGCACCAGTCATACCATTCCGTGGTCATGAGACATAAGCGCTTGCAAGTACTCCTGGTCTTCATAATGCCTTCGTACTGTAGAAACTATTCCTTAGCACTTCAAGGATCCACTGCACTCTGTTACTTCACTAGTTCTTCATAAATGATGGATCTGTGCCCGACTCGTATTGTTCGACACAGAGAGCGAAAACTCGCACCCAGGTGCAAGAGCCGTCATCACCATGGAAACCACCGTAACCACAGTGATTTTAACATAGATAAACCAAATCAGCTTCCACTTTGCTAGGCATGGCAGCACTAGAGGTAGTTGTTGATAGTGTACTCGGTAGTCTATTTCTCAGCGACAGTGAGCTTGTTCTGATGAGGAGGCGACACCTACCGTGTTAACAACCTCAAGCAAGCAGTGATATCGGAAGACTTCATAAAGATGCATCAGTAGGTTCTATTCACGCCCAACATTGGTGGCAGGAGTGATTGTCAGCTAGTATAACAAGGAAAGCTGTCCACGGGAGAGGATCGGGCGGAAAAGCAAGTTTGCTTATCGATAAGCGGACAGTCGAGTTTCAAGATGCCCTTGCCAAGGCCACTTGCCAGACCAGTCATCATTCAGATATGTGTTAAGCCTTGAACCTTTTTGTTACTGGGTTTAAGGTTTGGAGATGCGCCATCTGTATCTGGTAAGATGAGTCTCGGATGGCGGAGCTTCTGGTCACGTGATCAATCTTCGAGATCCGTGCGCCTCGTCCGTGCATTAGCGGCCGACGCGTTCCCGTCATCCTCAGACGTGTCCAGGTACGCCACTACGACGAGCTACCATGGTCAATCGAATACTGAGGCTGTCGAAAGTCTTGCACACAGGGAGCTTGACCTTGTGCACGGTTGCGACTGCTAGAAAAGATGAAACGTACGTTATCGTTCTCCCGCAAGTTCCGACCATAGCTCTCATTGTCACCACAATCCCCAGTCTCTTCCTCATCAGAGGAGTTTGATTAACCTCTTTCTTAACAGCGACCATTCCGCTCAGCTCCCAATGCCATCCCAAATCGACACCCAACGCGAAATTGTATAGAACAGCGCAGTTGTTGGAACAGGAAATGCCTGATGGCCAGTAGTTGCAAAAAATGAATGCCTTCTTCGCGCCTGTGGACATGAACGCATTCGAAAGATCACTGGACGGAAGGCGCATTTTCATTCGCCAACTAATGGAGGAGGTTGCTAAACTGGCCAGCAAGGCTCAAGACCCTGCTAGTTCGGCAGACCTCTACATCCAAGACATCCAGGGTAGCTTCTGGTCACCCTCACTGTATCCCGAGTCTGAAGAGGCAATGAAGAACTTCACCATTACTTGGCGTACATACTGGGACATAGCCTCGCCAGATGCTGCCTGTCGGATTCCAATGCCCGTGGAACAGGCTGAGCGACTGAGAAACCTTAATCCAGATATCAATAGTGTTCCTCAGATACCGTGCTCCTTCTTTCCTTTTCGGGAGGACCCCGGTCGACTCGCAGATCACACGGTAGACTCCGCAAGAGCGCGTCTAGAAGAGGTACGACTGCGATGGGAACAAGGACCCCACCATCTGGCGATATAGCATATTTTCCCTAAAGTTGCGAAAGAGACGAAAGAAATCAACAAAATCGTGTGTTTTGGTCTCGGTCCGGTGCAGCAGATACGGTACAAGGTGAGCCAAGAGCATCCTGCCGTGGGACCAGATGGCGCATTCGACCAACATCTCGCCGCTCGCGATATTGCGGATACTCTAGATCGCGTCAATGGCTCTGGGAGACCGCGTGTCAAGATCTGCGTTCAGGATCTTGCTTACAAGGCTGTCGATAGAGTGCTCCTGAATGACCTGGGGTTTGAATTAGTGGAGGATCCTCACGGCTGGCTGAAGATCGACGAGCACACTCTTGTCTTCCATGCATTCTGCCCCTTCCGGCCTTACGAGATGATCGCAGACCTAACACATGAATATGGCGGACCGGCTGCTATACTCGGAGATATTCCTCGCAGAACCGGCCATGGGCTTAAAGAAATAGGCCCAACCGTCTTGACTCCCAGCGCGTACAACATGCTCAGCTGTTACGAAGCTTACACTTTAAATCACAATGAAGATCTAGAGAAGAACCTGGCCTGGCTCGGAGATATGGCTTTGTGGTATAAGAAGATCCAGAAGGAAAAGTGAGTGTGTGCGGCATTACGATGGCGACCATAATTAATGCCCATCCTCGTCGAGTGTGGGCTATTAGTACTCGAGAGACTAGAGACTTCGACTTGGATATTAGTCGTCAGCAGGGCACATCGGGATCGGCCTAACAGAACAAAGAGCGAGATCTCAACATTCACGCTCATGCACCACGCAACGACTGCTCTTTCGTGATGGCTTTTAGTACTACTTTAAAGACGCCTTATCGACCTGCGAAGAGTAACCTCCACTGTGATTCCTTAGGACGATATGTTTTGTGGGAATTCAAGGGTGAGAGATGCGCAGCTAAGCTTGGTTCACATGAATTCCTTTTTTCCCATTCTTCCCACCCCAGATCGGAGCTGGTGGTTCTGCTATACCTGTGGACGTAAACAGTTAACATGCTAGGAGAGAGGGACAGATCTCTCCTGAAAGCCAGACTTGACGGCTGACTTGGGCTTTGCGACCAGGCAGAGAGCTGTTCAAGCTCATTCATTACGAATATCATGCTACGAAGGTACACGGTCTTGGGTTTCTTCGCCACACCCACCCAACTGTATCAGTGCGGGGTGTCACGGTGCCTCCCGCAGTTGTGGTAACCCCTGCTAGGAATGTAAGCGCTAAGCCCCTACGGTGCGAGCATTACGGATCGGGACGCTGTTTGGTAGGCGGAATATAGGAGGAATTCGCACGAGACATTCGATGAGGCCCCTCTTCTGCCTGTAGTCTCATTAGGAGCCGCTGAGTTGCATCTCCCACTGTTCTATCGTCTACGCATTGTTGTACTCAAGGAAGATATGATTGGCAGATTCGTCAGGTCCATCATCATCAAAAAGCGACTTTGTCTCATCCGCGACAGCCAAGATGGCAAAGTCGCAGCCGAAAGCTGTCAACACTTCACACACCAAACCAAGTGAAGGCAACTTTATACGAATCCTCAATTATGCCACGTGGTTCGACCGCCTTCTGATGACAATAGCCTCTGTTGCCTCCGTAGGGTCTGGCGCAGCATTACCCATCATGAACATTGTGTTTGGCCAGCTCGTGGGGAGCTTTACCGGCTACTTCACCGTAGGGTCGGGGGTCACCGAGGACCAATTTCGCGCTGGTGTCAATCGGAACGCTCTCTACATCTTTTGTCTCTTCATCGGCAAGTTCTGTCTTGGATACATCTCGACGTTTGCTTTCCGAATGAGCGGCATTCGAATCTCAGCAGCCATTCGCCTCTCCTATCTCTCGTCGCTTTTCGACCTCCCCGTTAGCGTCATCGACAAATTGGCGGCGGGTGAGGCCACCGATACCCTGACAAATATTGCCAACACTATACAGTTCGCTATATCAGATAAACTCGGCTCGATGGTGCAAGGGTTCTCTCTAGTTATTACAGCCTACGTGATTGCTTTTGTTTATTCATGGAGGCTGACGCTTGTATCAAGCTCGGTCGTTGTCCTTGTTACGGCTATCATGAGGTTTACCACACCACGTCTCATGAAGGATTATGTGCAATTCATGACAAGAACCGCTGGGGCATCTGGTGTTGCTGGAGGAATCCTTCGTGGACTACGCACTATCAAATCACTTGGTGCCGAAGAGGATGCTCTACGATGGCATAGTAAGCCTCTCGACCAAGCTCAAGAGTTTGGCTCTAAATTGTCCATCTGGGTCTCGATGCAATTCTGGCCAGCATTCTTTGCTACATATGCCAACATGGCACTCACGTTTTGGGTTGGGGTCAAATTCTATTCAGAAGGCTTGGTGTCAGGAGTCGGCGCACTTGTCACGTAAGTTGGCGGCAGTCTGTCTCCTGTTGCGTTCTGTGGCTGACGCAGCACAGCGTTCTGTTCTCGGTCTTGATGGTTCTGTCAGGATTCGGTACGATCTTCACACCCCTACAGGCCATCATCCGAGCCTCTTCCGCATCGGTGACATGCTTCAGGATTATAGATGCGCCGAAATCAAAGCCTGGCGGATTGTTGCCCCCCGATATCAAAAACGAAGGCGATGTCAAATTCGATAACGTCCGGTTCACTTACCCTAGTAGGCCCGAAGCAGAAGTCCTAAAGGGCGTCAATTTTACGATACGAAGCGGGAGCGTGACTGCCTTTGTCGGCCCTTCTGGATGTGGCAAAAGTACCATAGTCGCGCTGTTGGAAAGATGGTATGAGCTTTCCGACATCAACGAGGCACTCTCGAATGGCAAGGTCGAGACACCGAAAAGGGCAGAAGTGGATATCAGCGGCACAACGAAAGATGAAGAGAAGATGGTTGCTATCTTCCAGAACTCTGGCAGGATCTCAGTGGGCGCGCACAGCCTTGAAGCGATTGGTCGCAAGTGGTGGCGTTCCCAAATTGGTCTTGTACAGCAAGAGCCGGTGCTTTTCAATGAAACTATATTTGACAATGTTTCAAAAGGTCTTACTGGTTCTCACTGGGAGGACGCCTCACATGCAGAAAAGCTTCAATTGGTCAAAGACGCCTGCAGTGAAGCGTTTGCGGATGAATTCATTCGAAAACTACCCAGAGGGTACGACACCGTGGTCGGTGAGAGCGGAATCAAACTATCAGGAGGGCAACGACAGCGATTGGCTATTGCGCGCAGTATCATCAAACGACCTATGATCTTGATCCTAGATGAAGCAACCAGCTCAGTCGACGTTCATGGTGAGAAGCTGGTTGTGGAAGCATTAGAACGTGCCTCGAAAGGAAGGACAACGGTTGTCATAGCTCATCGTCTGTCTACGATCCGACGTGCGAATCACGTCATTGTGCTCAAAGAGGGGACGGTCGTAGAGGAGGGAACGCACGATCAGCTAATAAGCAAAACAGGTGGCCTTTATTATGACCTCGTTCAGGCGTCAAACCTCGAGGTTGAGGGTTCGGCGGGGGAGGTTCATGTCGACCCTCAAGGACAGCAATTTGACGAGCTGGATACCGACGTACATCAAGACTTAACGCAACACAAGCGTGTTACCAATGTGTTGGCCAAAGCGAAGGCAAGATTGGCCTTCCGATCAGTCGCACGCTTACTGTTCGAACAGCACCGCTACTACCCGCTCTACTTCCTCTCTTTTGCTGGTGCATTGGGAGCAGGGGCTGCTGTATCTATACAGGCTTGGCTCTTTTCGAACGTAATTACTGTCTTTCAAGAGAGCGACGTAAACAAACTATTACACGACGGCAGTTTCTGGTCTCTGATGCTCTTCATACTATCTCTCTGCGCGGCCCTCTCTTATGCAACTGTCGGCTATTTCAGCACAAAAACATCTTTCCGGGTCAGTACGACGTATAGGAAGAGCTACTTCGATAGCGTTCTCAAGAAGCCGATATCTTGGTTCGACGACGACGAGCACTCGTTCGGCACTCTGACCAGCCAACTAGGACACGATCCACAACAACTTCAAGAATTGCTAGGTGTTAATATCGCTTTCCCGCTAATCGCCATCTTTAATCTCACTGGATGCACTGTCATCAGTTTCATCTTTGGTTGGAAGTTGAGCATAGTGATCTTCTTTGCATCTCTTCCAGTCAACTTGGTTGCAGCGTTCTTCCGTTTTCGATATGAGATGCTATTCGTGGCCATGAACGCGAAAGTATTTGCGGAGTCTAGCAAATTTGCTACCGAGGCCATCACTTCTTTCCGAACAGTAACAGCCTTGACATTGGAAGATGCTATCTCCAAAAGATACAAGACCCTGTTGGATGAGCACATCCACGACGCCTTTCTCAAGGCCCGGTTTACCATTCTTGTATTCGCTGTGAGCGACAGTTTGCAATTTTGCTCGATGGCTCTCGGCTTCTGGTACGGAGGCCAGCTGCTGGCCAGCAGAGAGTACCAGCCCATACAATTTTTCATTATCTACGCTGCGCTGATCCAAGGGGCTCAGGCCGCCGGACAGTTTCTAGCTGTTGCACCAAATGTTGCCAATGCTGCCGCGGCGGCTAATCGCATCATTGCATATCGGCAAGGTTCTGAGCAGCTTCTGTCCAAAACAGATGGGTACGAGACCGACACAACCCACGGTTGCAAGCTCGAATTCCGCAACGTTGATTTCCAATACCCAACCCGAGATGTCCCCGTGTTCCAAAAGCTTTCCTTCATTATCGAACCAGGCCAGTACGTTGCTTTTGTTGGCCCTTCAGGCTGCGGCAAGACTACTATTATCTCGCTTCTCGAGCGCTTCTACGATGTCGCGACGGGCTCAATCCTGATCAACGATGAAGACATCACCCGCGTTCCCCTATCACGCCACCGCTCTCAATGCGGCCTAGTAATGCAAGAGCCCGTTCTCTTTGACGGAACTGTGCGGGAGAATCTCATCCTCGGCCTGCCATCTGGTGCCCAGATCCCACAAGATGCCATCGATGTCGCATGCAAGGCGGCTGAAATCTACGATTTCATCATCTCGCTTCCCGAGTCTTTCGATACGCACCTATCCGCAGGTACACACTCGAGTCTTTCGGGTGGGCAGAAACAGCGCCTGTGTATTGCGCGAGCTCTTCTTCGCAATCCTCATTTACTGCTACTAGACGAAGCAACTAACAGTCTAGATAGCGTGAGTGAGGGTTTAGTACAGAAGTCTATCGAGCAGCTCGGTGGGAGGAGGTCGCTGACCATTATTGCGGTCGCGCATCGACTAGCAACAGTGCAGCGTGCCGATCGGATTTTTGTCATGGGTGAGGGAGGTGTAATTGTGGAACAAGGTACACACGGGGAGCTGGCGCAGAAGAGAGGCACTTATTGGGAGATGTGTAAGGCGCAGGCATTGGACCGGTGAAAGATACGACATCCCATTACGTCCCCAAAAGATACACTTCGAAACTAAAATGGGTCCACCCTACCACAGTGAACCATTACGATACCCCTCTATTTGAGATTATACCCCAATCAGCTGGAAGCAGTCCCTACTTCTTTCCCCACCACGCATCCACCGCACCCTTCCACACTGCATTCACATCTACAATCATCTCTTTGGTGTAGAACATCTTGCGTTCAGCCTCTTCCCACACGAATTGTAGAGGAATCTCTTCGCCTCTTCTCACCGCGTTCCGGCCATTCACACTGATGGCTGCCGAGTCTGCCAGGCCAGCTTCCACAGCCGCCCTCCGGCGCACGTTCGGAAGACCATAGGCCAAATCGGCAAGACCGGAGGCATTGAATGCGGCGATGTCTGCCGTAGATGTGTTAGGAATGAGGGCCCCGGCGAATCCGGCCCATGGTCCCAGTTGAGAGAGGCCGAGCTGCAATGCCCCTTTGGTACCCGTTGGTGCTGTGACGGGTCTATGGTGTGGGCTGTGGCTGACGGCGATAGTCGGGATGCCGGCGCTGGAGTGGAGGTATTCGTGCAATATGGAACAGGAAGATGCACATGCATAGTCTTCAAGCTTTAGATTCGATGCAGGTCAGTCGAGTCAGGGATCAGGATAAGCATGCAGGGGACTTACCATCACGACATTCTCGGATGCAAACGGCTGCTCTTTTGTCACGTTTGCGTTGATGCCATAGCCCGAGACGAAGATGCCGCCACCATAGCCATCGGTCTGTTCATCGTTGAACTGTTGTCATGTAAGCCCGCTGGAGATCGTGAACTTTCGCACATGGAACTTACATCTGGGTACACATTATGTGTGAAATTGGCGCCGTGGTGCTTCACCGGGCGGAACATCTCTCCAAAGTCCTTCCACACCGACCCATTCTCTTGTTGGAAGATGGTGTGATCGGCCATGTACAGATTGACGCGATCGTAATAGTATTTCGCATAGTTCGTCTCCTTCAAATCGCCTCCTTCGAGGTACTTATCCACGATTTGACCAAGCTCATGGTATGCTGGGTTGGCCAAAAGGTTCTGACCAAACGAAGGCTCGAGGGTGGGAAACAATTGCTTAAACGTGTCGGTAGGGATGACACCTTCACCACCTGCGTTATTTCTTAGATCAACAATGAGCCTCTTCTTGCCATGTGCCTTGCTTTCAGCAATGGATTCGCGAACGACGAACTGGAACTTCAGCAGACGACCAATGTCGAGTGTCGAGTTGATAGCTGGTGGTGTCAACGGTGGTACTAGGAACGTAGGGATCGCAAGGACGGCGACGTCATCGTATCCTGTGCCATTGAGGAAATAACCCGAAACGGCATCATAAGGATGCTTCACCACTGGATACGGGTAGCCAGTAAGTGTTGGCGGACGCTGCGACGCGGTTGTTGACTGTGCGCTGCTGCTCGATGTTGTGGACGAAGGACTAGGCGTCTCTTGTGCTTGACCGACGCAGAATTTGTTGAAGAAAGCTTCGCCACTGTCCACGCCACCAAAATCTTTCATGACGAGAGCCATGTTCTCGAAAGTCCTACTGGTGCCGTTTGCGAAGCCCAATGCTGTGGTAGCTCCTTGATATGTCGCGCTCCTCGCGAAGCCACCAAAACTTTGCCCACCGATAGCGAGCCCAGCAGGATTCACGAAGCTCGAGCTGTAGCGGGCGTCATCATCGGCATATATAGCATTCTTGGTGTGATCCTGTAGATACTCAACAGCATCTACTCCATTGATGGTCACAATGGGAGAGGGTTCGTATCCGCATCCCTCAACAGCGCGTACTACATCAGAGTAGCTGAAGATTTCAGGTAATTTCAGACCATCCTCGGAAACAGCCACAAGTTGGGTCTCTGGGTCTCTGGTGAAAATCAGGACATTGGACAGGATCTCAGCTGCGAATGCGAGATGACCATCGTGGGCCGAGGAAATGAAGTCATAAATGTCGAATTGGACGGCATGTTCACTGGTGTAGCCTCCAGCAGCAATTTTACTCTTGATATCGTCAAGCCCTTTGAGGAGGTCGACGGGCTGTTGTCTTGAATCAGGCGGTGGGTCTTTGAGGTACGGCAGCGTCGACTGCCATTGCAAATACGTCTTGATCTCATCTATCAGATCCAAATCGCCCTTCTCGTCCACTGGGACGGTCATAAGACAGTAATTTGCGAGTTGTGCTGGAACAACAGCGAGGAGCTCTTGGGCCTGAATTTCATCGCGAAGCGCGGCGCATGGTTCAGTGGAGGTTGTTGGAGCTGAGAGTCCTGGGGCCACAGCTATGGCAGCTGCAAATATAAAACGAAGCATGGAGCAGAGAATGAAAATGGTGAATGAGTGACTGAAAATTTGTAAATTGGACTTGTCCAGAGAGTATGGGTCTCAACTCGTGAATCCATTTCATTTATACTCATATCTCGAGTCGCGACTCGGGCCTTGAAACTGGATCGAGGACTGGAGCATTGATCCAAGCAGTTACGAACGCTCGCGTCTGCGCTGGCCTATTCTCAAGTCAGCAAAATTGCAGCTGAACAGCGTTTTGTTCTTGTAGCTCATGTCCTGCAACGCCACCCCTTTTCCGCCCCCGTAATGGATCGTGCCAACCTATGAGGTGTATTCGCGATGATGGAACTAATGCACGGAAAGTCATCAACTGTTGATGGGTGTAGTGATCGAGATTACGGTGTGGTGAAGCGTAACAGAAACGGAGATCGGTCCGATGACGTGCTTTTGTTCGTATTCGGCTTAGATGCGCAGATGCGCACCCTGATCGGTGTAAAACCCCCCAGCCTCAAGCTGACTCTCATAAGAAAGCTCAGCTACGCCTACCACAACTAGTCCTGCAAGGGGTTCGGACTACCCGCGCACGTTGCACATTCTTTAAGATATGTATCCCAACTCTTGGGATCTCCCAATGCGGGATACACCCTATCGCATTTGATACCTCTACGCGGCAATTTCTGTGTGATTATTTTGCATATTACCGGCGTCATCTATGGCTAGGACCAAGACTAGTCGTCGATGTAATGAGTGTCGGAAGAGGAAAGTGAAGGTTAGTTGACAGCACTCTCACATGACCACATCTCTGACAATGCTGCAGTGCGATGAAGAGTGGCCAGTGTGTGGACCATGTTGGAAAGGCAATAAAACATGCTCCAGTGAACTGAGAACAGAAATCGTGTTCATGCCAGCGGCAACTGCTTCCATCAAGGAGACAGTGCCAGCCAACATGCATGACGAATCATCTATCCCATGCAACTCGAGACACAGAGTGCCCAAGAACCTACACATGGTGACGCTTCGGTCAAGCAAGCTGAATGGGGGTACAGTGATCAAGAAGTTCCGTCTACTTGATTTGTCGGCCAAGCGCGTTTCATTGACTGCAAGTCCGTCACTGTTGCCCAATGAAAGGCTGTCCGCTAGATTGTACGCTGCGATAGATCCTACGACCAACACGAAGATCCACACGCACACGATAATACTGCGAGAGCTTCTAGGAAGGTTTGGGATCAATTCCGCATTGGACAACGCAACCCTGTGTTTAGTTTCATCCCATGAAGCTGTCATGCGAGGGGACGACGTACCCACACTGTTCAATTCCCGGTGGTACGGAAAGACGTTGCGCAGTCTGCAGCAAGCTGTAAACGATCGCGAGATCCAGTTTTCAACGGAAACACTTGCTGCTATTTCGGTAATGTGGAGATTGGAAGCCATCTTTTACCGCGTCAGGGGCACTAACAACCAGGCCGTCCACGGGCGCGCCATGACGAAAATGTTGATGCGTCGCGGAGTACCCAAGTCCACCAACCATTTGGAGTTTCTTCTCTTCGTGGAATGCGTTGCTGGGGACATACAAGCCTCTCTATCGAAGAGTTGTCCCTCGACTTTCGACACACCAGAATGGGCAGCGAAATTCGCTCCGCTGGAAAAGCCCACTGTGGCATCGGACATCTACTGGAAGATGACGCGAGTGTTTCTCCAATGGCCTGGATTTGTCCACGATGTCAAGATTATTCATTCCATGCCGGGATGTGGTTCTGTATCGGTTGACATTGTTTTGCGCCGGCTTGTGGCAGCTGCTACCCAGCTCGAAAGCATATCGCTTACCTTGTCACGGCACTTACTTGATCCCACCATCTGCATCACTACCCCATCCTCGACGGGCAACACTTTCGTACCCATGGTTTACCATTTCCAAAACCTCGACTTCGCCTGGATTGTAGCTTACCACTGCTTCTACAGCCTTATGGTCCATAAAATGATCTTACTGCTAAATAGCTTGCTTCTAAGTTCACTGCGGAGTACTGACCACGCACGTTCAACGGTGACTATTCACCCAACGGTGTCCTCAAGTCGAGTATTCGATTCGTCAGAGGATTTGACATTCCCGCTACACAACATCTTCCTCACAAAGCTTCAACAACAAAGCAATCGGCTTAGTCGGCGAGCGTGGATGATGTATGAGCAGATGAGACAGTGGAAAGGAACTGGTTGTTTGTTTTTTCTTAACGCTTTGAAGGCTTCCTACACTTGGACGGACAACACATCTATGAAAGAGTGGATAGTGTTGGTAGTGAACGAGGTTGAGTACTTTTTGCCTACGGAAAGTCCTTGGACAGATGAGAGGTTGACAAATTGGTGTGAATGCTGGACTGGTGAGGGAGCAGAAAGTCTTGATATACCACGTTAAGTATGAACATCCTGAATTTAAATCCTCACGATATGCCTCTCAATTAATTGTTTCCCAAGGCTGAAAATGATTAGTGGGTATACATGCCCCTATCAGTCTTTGCCTTTGGCACTACAGCACTATTCTAAAGAAACAGGCTCCTCCGTTTTCAAAACACTAGATCTAATCTCCTCGATGTCATTCGCATATAGCGTGTTCATGTTGATCCCGTGTAGACCTTGTTCAATCATAGTAGCCGCCAACTCCGTCACGTGTACCCAAGGTGTGGGCCCATAATGCTCCCAAATCCTCGTCACTGCCTCTGTCTTAGGGTGTCCAGGTCCTTCAACGCATCCTGACCTGATTATAGCGACCTCCACCGCGGGTGCAAGTCTCGTAGCGAGATCGAGGACTGCATTCTCGACACGACCCTGATATTCGAGTTAATAAGGCACCACTGAATGGATATTCGAGAACTCACACGCATGAGACAATAGTCAGGGTGGAAGGGCGGTATCTTTGTTTGATCGCGCTCCGCGGGCGCGCCAGATGTGTAGATAAAGCGAAAGGGCTTGTTGGCGACGGACGCTATTTGATTAAGGCCTTTGATGGTGTAGTCGTGGCAGACTTTCATTACAGCCTCAAATTCCAATCCCTTGGACTTTTTAGGAGTGATTGCGAGCGTCCTATACAACATGAGCCTTGATGCTAAACAGGCATGGAAGGGTGGGAGTCTGACCATACACATGCATCGGCGCCTTTGAGTTGTTCGATAACATGCTCAGGATAGGGGTTTTCCCAATCTGTGAGAACGACAGATTTCAGTTTCGATGTGTCCGCGTCCGGCCCGCCATTCTCGGGTACCGAAACATTACTGCGCGCGAGGGCGATGGTTGAGGTGATAGCTCTATTCTGCAAGGCTAGGCGAATGACTTCTTGACCAACGAATCCGGTTGCTCCTGTGACTACGAGCTTCATGTTCGATGAACTTAGCTGGCTTGAATGGTGAAGTGTCTCGGTTGTATCATTCATTGGAGATGTGGAGTGTTTGTATACCGAAGTAGGGTGATGAACTGTGCCGCAAGCGCAATCAAACAGTCCCGCCAGATTCCGGGGCTTCTGAATGCACCCGTATCAAGGCTGCGTGTTCTAGAGAATATTGGAACCACAGAAAATATAACCAAAGACTGTGCAAGGTGAATAATCACGGGATAGATGCAAGTGGCACGTTTTAGAGTTACGTTTTGGGAGCTACTGTATTTTCGAGAGATCGTTTTCGAAGAACAAATTGGCTATATAAAGAAACAGATTCCGAACGAGTCTTTTCATATGCTACAACGGCGGGTTTCGAGATCAATATCGAGTTTCCGACGCTTGTGGGGCGATGATGAAGGAGCAGAGTACGCGCACGCACCAGATATCTTCCGGTGAAGGGCAGCTGAAGGTATTCGCGGAGTTGACTGTCCGGTGTTTTCTTCGCATGACCTTCGAAAATTTTGCTTCTTTTCGGGATCGGATACAGATTGAGCTTCAGATGAGCCAATAGTACGAATGGAAGCAATTGATCTCGATAATGAGGGAGGTGGTGGCGGCGAGAACGCTCCATCCTCCGGTTCCCAATCCGGCACCCAATCATCAACCCGTTTCCGTTTCTTGTTGATACAGAAACCGTAGTACTCATCTTCTAGCTTCTCTAAACTAGCTTTGGGCTTGCACGAAAAAGCCCATTGCTTGAATTGGAAGTGGTAGTTATCCCGGTGTAGAAAAGCCTCAGACTCAAGCAACTCAAGGCGCTGTCTAGTCTTCGAAAGCTCGGACACCGATACGCGGGCATCGTCTTCGGGATACGCTGTCAGAGTAGAATGATTGTCTGTATCAGACAACATTCCGATGCGCACCAGCGCAGTCTCCAAGATTTGATCTATTTGTTTGTGCAGAGAGGACAACTGTGCTTGCGTGCCTGTCAGGTCAGGGTCTGTGTAGTCTCGCAGACACGCTTCGATCTCGTCAGCCTCTTCTTCGAGTTCCTCCAGCTCCTCACCGACTTTATACACATGCTCAAATAGCTCTCCGTGTTCGTTCTTGTCGAACGACTGGAGGTATTGAGCCTTCAAGTCATCGATCTGGTCCCAAAGCTTCTCTTTCTCCTCCTCATTCGCTTCAATTCGGAGGACGACGTGTTGCCTCCTCTGGCGTATACTCTCTGTTTCTTTTTGTCTTGATTGATGCGAGTCCCGAAGGTGTTGACTTGCCTTTGCACTATCCAGAAGTATGTGAAAGATATTAGCATTGAGAAGAAGTGCTGGACAGAGACGATATCCGTTCCCCGCGACTATGAAGTCGGCCGGTCCGGTATTAAAGATCCATTCTTTGTCGTCTGCAGTTGGAATCCACTTATTGAGCGCCAATCTAAGATCATCATGTCGCGGGATGTGCTGTAATTGCTTGGGAGATGAGGACTGTTCGGTCACGACTGAATGTGAGGTCCGTCTTTTGCTAGGCAGCGATGCTCCTTCAAACTCCCCGTCCTCTGCAAGTTCCTGGATTGCTTCCGTAAAATTTTGATTTACGTGTAGGAACCTGACACTCTGATCGTCACCTGCTACCGTTTGCATGAACATTTTGGGTGGTGCTCTGTTAGGAAGTATAGCGGACGGTAGAGCCGCGACAGAACAGAAGGCGTGGTTGCCGTTAGATTTCGGCGTCACAACATCATGAATTCGGAGTTCCGCTTGGTCCGGCGAACGATTTACAGAAACTCCTCCGCACCTTCCATCGTTATCTGGAATTTCTGAAGTTGCCGGAGCACCCATGTAAGTTCCATGGACAACAGACGAACTGTCGTCGCCCTTTGATAGCTTCTGCGTACTGTTTTTCATTCTGAGGATTCGTGTGGCGAAGTCGTCATGTCTGCTGATGAATGTCTCTGTGAAGGTCGGGGACACAGTTGAAATATCTTCGTTTATTTCGCATGGATGTAACCCTTTAACAATGTGTGTTTTCAAGTGAAACTTCTTTGTTGTCTTTGTGTCGTCACATGTTCAACTTCAGCCACATCGTCGAATGTGCACGAACAACGTTTTTCGACGTTTTGTGGGGCCAGACCTAAAATCGAGTACAACACGGTTGAGGATGTATAAGTTGGTGAAAGCCCCACAAGGTGGATTGACAACATTGCTTTACAGATCTGACTACTCACTTCTAAAACATGTCTGCATCTCGGCGATCAGCTCACGAGGATTGTGGTGAATACGGGACGCAACCTGAGGGGACCTTCGTGCGACCAAATCCCGTTCGCCGTTCAGAACTCGACATGTCGGAAAAACAAAAACGAAAGGAGCGAGAACAAAAATTTGGCAGGGTCGAGAAAGGAGAAGATCGTGGGCTAATCTCGTCTAGGAAACCCTCTGTTGTAGGCTCGGAAGGCAGTGGAGCTCCATCTGGCAACTCCCGCGGATCTCTGGCCTCAAGGGTCACGCGAGGAGGAATTCATCAAGCGCTAAACATGATGCAAACTCTGCCCCCAAGTACAGTAACGCCGTCGATGACGACGTTTCTTCCCTCGGCCATGAGCGGAATGCAGCACGGTAGTGTAAATTCAGCTGGTCTCGTGCCCGGATCCGGGCTAGCTGAAACAATTTCTTCAGATCCAAGTGCTCCTGGACAGATGAGAACAGGGAAATGGAGACGCAAGAAATGGTATCACTTCAAACGGGGTGATGTTGTACGATTCTATATGGTACAGGAGGAGCAAAACTGCGACCCTCCCCGCTATGTTGGCAACGAAGAGCTTGTACCGCGAGAGGGTTTAGTTGATCTAATTCCTAATGCACAGATCGCTGGATTTGTTAAACTGCGGTACGGCATTATAATCGAAGTGCATGTGACTCATGCTGTAATTCTTCCTCTACATTCATACGAAGAGAGCGGACTGGCCAAACGGCCTCGCTACCAACATTATCAGTTTGCTAACGTACGCTTCGAGTTAGATGTTACCTATCAGAAGCAAAGCACAAGTATACCGGATGAATGGACACTCAGCATTGCTGACACCCCTGAGTTCGGTTGGCGTCCTAACGAGTTGACCGTACTACGTTTAGCCACACCAGTTTGTAAACAGCTCGATACCCGCATGTGGGTTGTTGGTAGACTAACACCAGACAGTAGGAATCGTTGCAGTATCATGTACGCTCGATCGCGCACTATCGGGACATTACCGGCTCGCTATTGTCCTTGGGCAGCGGCGGACAACCCCTGGCTTCTGGGGATGGATTCTCTTCCCTCTCACCAGATGCCAAAGAAGTGGCAGAGGGACAGCATAGACGAAATGGATGTCGATTATCCGGGCGACAACAACGATCCTCCGTATACAAAGTACATGACGGATCTCTGTGATCGTTCCCTCGACCCCGTATCTATCTCCGCAATTGAGGCTATTCGGATCAAACGAAATGATGCTTTGGAAGACATCAGCAGCACACACAAACCGTGGGTAATCGCCTCTGAGACGTATACTGTCGCTCAAAAAGCAGCCGTCAGCGTACGTGAGGCATTCGATGAAGAAGAGTCCCGGTATGCCAAAAACGCTCCGGGCACATATGACGTTTTAGCGCACATGAATAGCCTGGAAACGCTTCGAATCGAGCGTAAAGAGGCTGAGGAACAATTCAGTCAAGCAATCGAGATTTTCACTTTCCTCCAAAAAGAGATCGACAAAGCCTGGAAAGCTTTTTACCAGGCTGACAAAGAGTTAGAGGACGCCGAAGCTTCAGCTAGAAATGCGCCCTCAAACGAAGTCGTACTAGATAACAGGTCCTCTCGCTACGACCGCGGCCAGCCAGGAGCTAAAAGGCAGAGGATGACGTAGATGTACACATGAATTCTTAATGAGTCACAATGCTTCTGTTGTCTTTGTATGCGGAGGCACTAGCATGCGAAATGATATCTACAGCATCTTCTATAGAGACAAAACCTTTTCACATAAACAATCCCATCCACATGTATCTAACTCCTTTGGTCGTTGCCAAGTGAAGGGAAGCTTGGTTCGTTATAAGGTCGTCGCTTGCCGTATTTAAATATAATAAGCTTCATGATATCTTCACTGGCTGCTCTGAGTCAAGTCTCAAACTATTCATAACCAAGCCCCGTACCTGAAACCCACTAGATCAAGAACGGATAGAAGCATCTCATACCGATCTATATATTTGCTCTCCAGAGTGAACCTCCTTAGATGCATCATACCAGTCTGTCCCTTTGATCAAGCATTCTGCATTCCCAGCTCCTCTTCTTCCTCCTCAAGTTCAAGCTCATCAACCTTCCTCTTGAGCGCAAGTATAATCCCCTTCTCCACTTCCCGACTAGATCGATAAGTGTGTGAGGCAATTTCAGCGCCATCTAAGCGGAGTGCAGAAGTGCTCTGTTCACGCTAATATAAGTGTTGCGCGCGGGACTCTGCGATCTCTATATCGCGACGAAGCAGACGTTTCTGCTTCTTTCTCGCAAATTGACGCTGTTTGTGATGGCGATCTTCGGCCGAACCAGACGCTTGGGTATCATTGCTGCGGGCATTCTGAACATCCTCAGATGTCTGCTGCGTTGGCGGAGAACGATTACTACTACCAAGATTGCCTGAAATGACAGCTACTTTGCCGCCTGTGGTAGAATGAACTAGTGGTGGTGATCGAGGATTGGATGGACGAGATTCTGATACATCGAACGAGTTCTGAATTGCGCCCTCATCGTTGGACGTGCTAGCGTGGGAGAAGGTCCGCTGCTTTGACCAGACGGGATTCCAGGGGGCAGGGTTCAGGTCGGCACTAAGAGATCCGAAGCCTTCCGGTTGTGCTGTGAAAAGTGGATTAATGGGATGCTTGTGACTCTCGAATGGATTCTCTCGAATACCTTTTCCATTGGCTGACCGTGGCACCGATGCGTTCGCTCCATTCGTAACTCCGGTTCCAATTTGCGCTGCAGCTGCTCGTGAAGTTCCCACTGTAGTGTTTGATGCTTCCTTGCGGGACAGAGATGAGGTGTGAGCACCTTCCTCGTTGATTACATCACTGTATTTCCCTTGACTGTCGGGTCGGCCGTGCACGTCGCCCCAAATCCTCTGACCGAGCGATGCATTTCGTGCTTCTTCAACTTCCCCGTCATATTTAGATGACGCAGAATCGGATTTATCGATACCATGATCATGTGTTTGATGCTCTTCTCTGCTTCGCACTGGTGAAGTTCGATGGATTCGTGGCGATGCCGGAGCGTATCGGGGTGATGCAGCGGAATAATCATCGAGCTCTGGAAAGCCTAGAAAGACCTGTCTAGACGAGATGCGCGGGGACGTTGGAGAATATTGCGGCGATGGCCTGGAATACTGCGGCGGCGACACTGGCGAATACATCGGCGACGGCGGAGACCACCCTGTGAATGCATAGGCCCCAGAGATGCTTGATGGTTGTAACGGAGAGTACAGCGAATATGTTGGGCGATATCCTGGCGATGTTGGAGAATATCCCGGTGACCTCGGGCTACCATCGGCGTTCCTGTCATCTTGCTGCAAATCTAGATTTGTCTGGTTCTTGGATTGGAGCGGATCCATTGCATTTGAGCGAAAGTGGTTGTGCTGACGGGACTTTCGAAGTTCCGAGGGCGCGAGGGGTGTTTTGGTTATAAGGACGCCTTTTGAACCGGTGTGTTCGTTGCGCAGCACGACTGGTATGTAGCGAAAAGGATGTAGAGAAGTCAAAGGTGACGAGGGAGAAGAGGGATATCGAGAATTTGAAGTCGCCATTTAACTCGACCATTGCCGACCCTTGGTGGTGAATGTGACACGGTACCTTCACGAGTCGATTTCCGCGTATTGTTAAAGAATATCGTGAGTATGTGTGGGAAGTCGAGGTCTGGCTGCACACGTTGACGAGATAGGCTAGCTGGACCGTAACTGTTCTTTGTATTGTGCTTTATTCGTTCTGAATAATTTCTTGTCCTATTGTGGGCGCCGCTTTCACCTTATCATAATTATACACTAGTTTTGATGCCTAGCACACCGGCTTTCCTGTCACCCGGGAGCAGCTCGCGACTGGAATTCTACTTTTTGAATGAGAGGTATTAGTCAAATCAACCAGGCTGCTATTGCGACTCTGATTTTGCACCCTTTGAATAATATTTCGTACAGATTAGGATCGTTTCAGCAACTGCATCTATGGACACAAGATAAAATTAACCGAAACAACAAAAGACTGCTAACATTACAAAATGCAAATTTCAGAACGCAACACAAACGACTACGACCACAAGCAAACACATTGTCTAAACCACAACATACTTACAGGGCACGGACAACAAGCACATCTCCGCTATTGAGCGTGATATGCCTTACCTTCCGTCTACTACCTGCCTTGATGCGCTGTCCCCCCGTCTCAGCTCGTCGTGCCTTCTTAACCTTCGACTTCCCAGAAGGGCCAGGGAGATCCGCCTCCTTTCTCGTTCTCTTGTTGTAGGAGGGCTTCTTTACCCTGCCCACCTTCCGATTCAGAAACTCCAACGCGCCTTCTGCATCACTATGTCGGACCGGCACTGGATCAAACAGACTGCCGACTTTGTTGTCAAAATTTGGTGAAGGTGAAGGTGAATTTTCTGACCTGCCCTGGCGGCTCTTCTGATCTTCATTTTCTCCATCAAACGGGTACTCCGCCTGCATTTGAGAGAAGGGGTTCTGCCGTGTCCGACGTTTGGCTGCAAGTCTGCGCGACTTTAAATATCGCCGAAATTCAGCATCGTCATTGTGATCTTTTATCAGATCTCCTACAGTCGGAGTGAGGAGATCGGAAGGCACAAAGGATTCAGGGAATGGAGGCTGTGGAAAGTTAGACGAGTTGGAGGTCTTGGCTTTAACTCGGTCGAGGAATTCCCTAAGAGTGGCTCCGCCATCTAGCCTTACGGGTTCGTAAGGTCGGGACGAGGAAGGGCTGGCTTGTATGATGGTCGGCTCGGAGTCGATTTCTGTGTGAGGAGCTTCTTGAGTATCGGGGGAGTTGTTGCTTTGGGAGGCGAGATATGGTGTGCCGGACTTTGATACTCTGTACTCCCGTCCGATGGTGACTGAAGACGCGGTAGATGAGGAAGAGAAAGATTGGGGCGAGGATGAGGAAGAGGGTGAGTATGAAGACGAAGACGAAGATGAAGACGACGATGAAGATGAAGATGAAGACGACGACGACGATGATGAAGACTTCTTCATCTTGTCATCGTCCTCGTATTCATCCTCAGTCCTCGACCAATCCGCCTCCTCACTCATACTCTCCACCCACCTCTCAACCCTTTCATCACTGCGCTCTGGCTCCGGCTCTGCCTCAACTGCCAGACCGCTCACCGTCTCATCGCTATCGCTCCAGATCTTCTCCTCCTCCCTTTCACTCGCACTCATCTCCACATGTCCATACGCCAACCCCCACGCAATCGAGCGCACGGGAGACGCTGCATTCTTCTCCTCCTCCGTCTCCTCCAAACTTCCATACGCCAACTCAAACCCAATCGACCTCATACTTGGCGACCTCTTATCCTCCTCTTCTGTCTCTGCCTCCTCCTCTACTTCCTCTTTCTCGTTCTCCAAGTCATCCGCGAACGGCAACTCCCTCAACGCATCGAGGAAACTCCACTTCCCCTCCAGCATCCTCCTCAAACTCTCTCTTCTCCTGACATCCTTCCTTCTATCTGGGTAGACACGAATCGTAGGTCTAAAAGCCCTCGATCCGAAACTGCGCTCGCGCTTCGAGACTCGGGTCGTTGCAGTCTTTACCTGTGGCTTTGAGCTCGAGCTCGAGAGCCGGAATGGAGTCGGTGGTTGGTGAGACAGACTTCCTCGCTGCGAGGGATAGGGTGGCGTGGGGGGTCTGTAGGAGTCGTAGTGCGGATGAACATTGCCTTTTGATCTGGAGCGCGTTGGGTGGAGGATTGGGGGCAGGACCCGGTATTTGGGTTGTGGGCGGCGTGGGGCCATTAGAATGAGCGAGCTTTCTAGGATGGATTCAGAAGCTTTTTCAAGGAAATATCTGGCGAGTTTCAATCGTGTAGACAGTTAGATGGTTACACTTTTTGGCAGATACTGTACAGAAAGCGTATATAGGACTGACGATTGAACAGTGGGCGTGGAGTAGGACGGCGTTCGTTTTGTGTATGAGCAGTTGGTAGTTCGAGATGGAGTGGTGACAAAGGGGTCTTTGAGACACATAAAGAACGTACAAGTCTACAAAGAGTGAGACTATATCAATTCTTTTGTTTCTTTGTATCATCCGCCTCAGTGGCTGCTGTGGTATATTCTTGGACATTACTTGATGTCCTACATTGAAAAAGGGCGATATGGTCAATACAGATGAAGCGCTAGAGGCTGGGCATGTGGTCATGAGTTTTCGACTTGTTTTAGGGTTGTGCAGAAGGATGCAGGGAGCTTGATAGTCAATGTCCAGTTCTTGAGGCCATCTTAGAACCGCCACCTCCAGGAAACCATAGAACAAAGACCCAACAATTCAAGGCTCCTACAAGCAAAACTCGACTCTCTCTAGAGCAGCCGATGTGAGATTTTAATCCACCAAGTTCATCGCTCACATCCTTTAGAGATTCCGAGATATTGCAAAGTGAAGTGATACATGTGTAAACCAACTAGTGTGGATTCGGAATCGCAGATGTGGAGTGGACACAAGGCAGTATCACTTCCCCCAATGGCCAGCACCGTGTAGAATACTCACAGAACACACTTCAAGATTAGCAGGGTCCCGTGACTTTATCTAATGCTTACTGCTGCTAGTGACAGAGTCCTTCGCACACCGCTCCCTACCAAGCAAACCGCTCTTAACTCTCCCTCCTTCACTCCACTCACAACGCCCCTCTCAAAACAACACCTCGGACGCTGAACCACCCACCCAAGACACCACCCAGCACTCTCCACTCAACAAACCCTCTCCCCCATCATAATGAAACTCCTCACCCTCTTCACCCCCTCCTAACATTCACCTTGACCCTCCCTCTCATCCACGCGCACCCGAACCCGTCTCCGAACGCTGACCCCGCGACCGCCAACGACTGGGTGCGCACGTGCACCTACCCCTGCGGCAGCAACTTGTGCCACTGCAGCTACAACACGCTGAACCAGAAATGCACGGCAACAGGCTGTCAGCGCGAAGTCGGCAACGACTGCAAAGACTGCACGCGGTGGATGACAGCGTGCGAAAAGACAAAGTATAACGCGTGCCGCGGCGTTCTGTGCAAGGAGGGCCCGAATCAGTGCTACAACGGGTTCTGTAGACCTTCGCATCCTTGCTGGTAAGTGAATGAACTGGGGTGCTGAGGATAGGGGAATGGGCATGGGTACGGACTATGGACTGACTGACAGCGTGTAGATCTACGGAACGGAAGGGGTCAGGGGTCGTGTTCGGGAACGCAATAAAATGGAATGGGCAGGGTCTCTTCTGAGTACCAATGACTGAACATGCGTGGGACATTACACGAGGTATCTAGATTTCGGGTTCAATAGATGGTTAGACACGGAATCAAAATATCCAATTTGCATTTCATCGGCTTCTGGGAGATGTATGTTTAAAGTTGAAGATAACTTTAGGAGCTTGTAAGCAGCACGACATGTCATCCTCGGAAGCTTCAGTGATATTCTAGGGGTTACCGGTTAAGAACTAATGTCCACCTAGTAGAATTATATCTAACCTGGCCCAACTCTTCTTTTACTAAGCCTTTCCTACCCGACTCTTATTCCCCTATTCCTACCCCTCTTGCCTTTACCCCCGCACACCGCCACCCTCGTGTGCAACCACTCCCAAGTAAGTATAAGAAGCCAGGCCTGCCCCTCAACTCTTCTCCCTCTCGTCACTCCACACTCTACACAATCCTCCCACCACCATAACAGCTACAATACCTTCGACCCTCATCCACCAATTTCAACCACCAATTCAACTACTACAATGAAGCTCACCAAGCTCTTCACCCCCCTCCTAGCCCCACTCACCCTCACCCTCGCCCACCCCAACGCCCTAGCCGCCGACACCACCGACGCCAGCGTCACCGACGACTTCGTGCGCCCGTGCACATACCCGTGCGGCAGCAGCTGGTGCCACTGCGACTGTACGCAAACCCCCCCTCCTCCCTCCCCCATCCTTCCCCTTCCCTCTCCCACCCCATCCCATCCCCTCTTCCCCTCCTCCTTTCCCCTTCATTTTCAAGAAGAAACCCCACTAACCCTTAATCTTACTTGACTGTATACAGACAACACGCTGAACGCCAAATGCACGCCCACGGGCTGCGCGTCCGAAGTGGGCAAGGACTGCAACGACTGCTCGCGGTACATGATTGCGTGCGATATTGCCAAGCTGGATGATTGCAAGGGACACCTTTGTACTGAGGGTCCGAATCAGTGCTATAATGGCTTCTGCAAACATAGTACTTGGTGTTTCTAAGGACCGGGGGAGGAAGGAGGAGGGGAGGGGGAAGGATGGAGAGAGGGGAAGGGCGAGGGAGGGAGAAAAGAAGGGGAGGGATAGCTCGGATACGGATTCTTTGGTGACCGACCTCGGGCGATGATATGATGGGAAGGGCACTGGAGCATGATATGCGTCGGCTGGATATCTGCACGAGTATCAGATCAGGAACAGATATCATCTTGATCGATTCCATGTGCTACGGAAAACCGCTGTTTGCCGTCCTAACTTTGAATCAACATTCACACTGCGTAGCCAACTCTAAACGAGTCATTTCCGCATCATCATGTCGCTTTCAAAAGCTGTATATGTCCAGTTGATATGATTTCATCCTCATCTCGGCGGTTCAAGAACAGCCATAAGAACAGTACATAGTCTATCATGCTAGCATCCCAGCCTAGCACCAGACAAGACCTCATCCTCCAATCACCCATCACCATCCCACCCCCCCCATCCCCCTCCCTTCCACCCCCTACCGCACCCCCCACCCCCCCGCCAACCCCCCCGCAAGCACCCCATCCCACCCCAGCGCCCTAACCGCCATTCCACCCCCCCACACCCTCCCTAGCACCCCCAGCACCCCCGCGCCCTTCGCCAGCAAACTCGCATTCGCAACCACAAACCCGGCCGACAGCGTCAACGCACTGAACCAATCATCATCCGCCGCGAGTCTCGTCTGCCCCAGATGCGGCAGCAGCAGCATGACGCGCGTGAGCAGGACGAAGGGAATGAAAGACGGTGTGGGGGCGAAGGAGGGGAGGAGGAGCAGCGCGGCGTTGAAGAGCAGGGTTCGGAGGGTGAAGGAGAGTTTTGTGGCTGCGAGGGTGCGGGCGCGGGATTTGGTTAGGGTGCGGGTGGCTGAGGTGTTTGCTTGGGTTGGTGGTTTGGGGGTTTTGAGGGGTGGGGAGGATGAGGATGAGGAGGAAGAGAGTTCGGTGTCGAGCAGGAAGAGACTAGCTGTTAGGGTTATGGGGAGGATTTGCGAGAGCGCGATGTAGGGGATTGTTTGGGATTTGGGGAGTTTGCGTTGGGTTGCTGGGGGATGGTTAGTATTCCATATCGTCTTAACATATCGACGTCGTGGGAATTGGGAGGGATGATGTCGCTATAGCTATAGCTATAGCAAAAGATAGCGTATAGGAAGGAGTCTGGAAGAGGGGAATGGATGATATACCTTTCCCAGCAATCCAAACATCCCAAAACCAAGTCCCCAGCAGCGCGACTTGCGTCACAAGCGTACTGGGCGCATCGCTCACAAGCTCCTTCGCAAAGCTCTCGAACAAAGCACTCGACAGCATCCACTGCCACACGCGCAGCCACAAACCCTGCCAGCCACCCTCATCTCCAGGCCCACCAGTCCCAGCCCTAGTTCCGAAAAACTGGCGGTTTACGTTCCACTGCGAGTACGAGATGACAAGAAACTTGAGCATGTGATACGACAGCGACGCGAAACTAACAGTCGCGAACGCGACGAGGATACGGATATCTCTGGCATTCTTAGGCTTGCCGTTCAGCGCTCTGTATTTCCCAACAAGCGAGACCGCGATGCTGGAAATAAAGTACAAAGCGGAAGCGATATAAGATAAGAATAGCGTTGTCCCTACGATGTTTGTGGGTGGGTTGGCGTAGAGGGTCAGCGTCTCGAACGCCATGGTGGGTGGATATTATGGTATATCTCAAATCGTGGGGGTATGGAAGCCTTAGACAAGAACGAGCCATGAGCTACTTGAGAAACGTGGTCTTTGGGGTTGTGGGCACGACGATGTAGGTGTTTGAGATGCATGACGTCACGAGACAGCTTTGGTTTCGAGACCGCGGGAGGCGAAACGTGGGAGCTGCAGGAACACAACGCTTAAAGGATGGGAGAATCCGTTCAAGACTGATATGACCAACCTCGCACGCGGCATGTAAAAGTTGTCCATGAATGGCTGCACACACAAGTCGTAGAAATCTAGAGCTTGGCGTCAACTCAATGCACCAATCAACACCAGAGGCGCTAAAGGAAAGATTCATTTACATTGATGCTATTTTGATACCCCCCCGTTTTACCCCACCTTATACGCCTATATCGTAATTCATACCTCTGAAAATTGCCTTCAACGAAGCGAAGGCAACCTAAAGAGTCCCGACCTCTAAGCGCGGCTCATGTTGGCACCCTCTTCCTGCTTCTGCAGACCATATTTCTTGAGCCTGATGCGTTGGTTAGCAATGATCGATATTTTGAACGCTCGAGTATACGTACCTAATGCTCTGAATGGCAATGAAGCCCGTCGTGTCCATGGGACTAAAGTTGTCCAGTGTATCCATAGAAGCCTCCTCCTCCGAATACAGCTTCTCTGTCTGACTCGACCTGCCCAGAACGTAGGCATTGCCCTTGTACAGCTTCATGCGGACCTCGCCATTCACCCGTCGCTGCGAGAAGAGCAAGCTGTTCTCGACAAACTCGCGCTCGGGAGAAAAGTACATACCGTTGTAGAGTTGGTAGCTCCAGTGGTGGCTGACAAATTGATCGCGGATGCTGCGCACTTGGGCATCTAGCACGAGACCCTCGAGGTCGAGATGCGCCAGGCGGAGGATGGTCATGGCGGGTGAGTCGTAGCAGCCGCGGCTCTTCAGGCCGATGAACCTGTTCTCGACAATATCGATGCGCCCAATGCCGTGGGTGTAGCCCAGCTTGTTCAAAGCAACGAAAAGCTCGACCGAGTCGGTGTATGTCTTCTCGGGAGTGATGACCCTGACTGGGATACCCTTGTCGAAGTGGACGGTGATGTCGGTCGGCTCGTTGGGTGCGTTCTCGGGACTGTCCGTCATGGTCCACATGTCACCGGGAGGGGACTTGTCGGGGTCCTCGAGGATGCCTGTGCACGTGTCAGCCTAATGGCCCCAGGAGCTCGCAAGGACGCTCGGAACATACCTGCTTCGTAGCTGCAATGGGCCATGTTTGCATCCATGCTCCACGGCTTGGCCTTGGTCGATGTGACTGGGATATTGTGCTGAGCGGCATAGTCGAGCAGGTCCTGCCTGCCCTTGAAGCGGTCGCAGAACTCGGGCAACCTCCACGGCGCGATGACCTTGATGGAAGGCTGGAGTGTGTAGTAGGCCAGCTCGAAGCGGACCTGGTCATTGCCCTTGCCCGTGCAGCCGTGCGAGACGAAGTTGCAATTCTCCTGTTGAGCGACGCGGATCTGGGCGCGAGCGGTAACGGGACGGGCCAAGCTGGTTCCGAGGAGGTATCGTCCCTCGTACTGGGCGTTGCATTGCACTGCACGGAAGCAGAGCTCCTCTACAAACTCCCGGCGCAGGTCGAGGATCACCATCTTCTCGGCGCCGATCTTGAGCGCCTTCTTCTCGACCTCGTCCCAGGGCTCCTCCTGGCCGACATTGGCAAGGAAGCACACGACCTCATAGTCTTGTTCTTTAAACGAGGTCAGCCGGTTTATCGAGTTCAACTTGATCAATTGGCGTACCGATAAGCCATCGCAGAATGGTTGAGGTGTCTAGACCGCCTATGAGTCAAGTCAGCGTGTCGTCCGGTGATGGAGGCCTGCTGGGCCAATTGCAGCAGCCACATACCAGAATAAGCTAAGCAAACGCGTCCTTTTGCCATGATGTGAATGGTGCGTTATGAGACGTGAGTTGTGGACAAAGACTGCTTTGTTGTCGGTTCTTGTGCGGGGCGGTGGGCTGTTGATAAAGGCGATAAAAAAAGTTGGGTGGCCCAAGCTCCTCGTCCCGATGTTCGGGCTAGCCTTCACTGCCCTGCAGAAATGACGGCTGACTGCGCGAAGAAAATTCCTGCTGCAGTCTTCAGGACTCACATGCACTGCGGAGATGGATCCCTGCTCTAGGAATGATGGTGCTTATATCTAACACTCTGGAGTATCATATAACAACACGGAACCACTGAACCCCTAACAGCGACTTGCTTAATGCACCCAAATGTCTTGTTCAGACAGAACGCCGTCCATGCAGGTCCTTTTCTGCAGCTATCCAACCGATGCCATGCATGCATGAAGAGCCCTCGAAGGGCGAAGCTCACATATAACAACAGAGATCGTGACCGCACCAGCGCTCGTGCACCATCTTCCAAACCCAAAAATATATAGACAAAGTGAATCTTCGGCCTCACGGAGTACCGCGACCAAGCGGCTGCGCGCTGTAAAGCAAAAGAAACGTGCGAAAGTTGTTTACAAGGCTCCTCGCTGTTTGTGTTCGCGCTCGTAAAAGACAATGTACGCCTTCTCGTTCTGAAGCCGGTCGGCGGCCGGCAGGTTCCCAGGCTCGAAATCTGTGACCTTCTCGTCGTTGAACCTTCGCCAGCAGCCGCGTGACTTGTCCTTGACATGGGCGACGTAGTGTCCACTGCCCAGACTATTTCCAATGTGCCAGACCACTGCATATGCGTTGTAGACATAGGGACCGTTCATGGCTGGGTCCGAGTAAAGCTTTGCAACGTTATGCGCCGCGCCCGCAACAGATTCCAGCTTGACTTCATCAGCGGGAGACATGGGCGGTTCCATAAAGGGGCCCAGGTCAAGACTTTGAAGTGGGAAGTTGATTGGCGTCCGAACTTTGTGCGCCCTTTCGGTGCGAGATGCGCTGAAGCGCTTGAAATGAATCACAAGAGACTCCGGAGCTCGCGTGATCGTGATCTTTTTCATTGCTTCCCGGTCCTGTTTGCAATTCGGACAACGCCACACCTCGTCTCCGCTCAGGCGTTCCGTTGAGCAGTAGGAGCGCAGGCAGTCTCTCAGGTCGCACGCCCGGTCACGAGGGATCTCCACACTAATGCTCCAGAAGGCCTCGTACGTCGTGCTTGTAATCCCACACGTAGAGCACCGAAGTTGTGAAGCGTGCTGACCAGCGAACAAGTGGCCGATCAACGATTGTTCGCGGTGCACATATCTGTCCCACTCGACTCGTGCAACGTACGGCCGGGGCAGGCCTTCACGCCACAATTCTTCCTTGTCAGTAAGCGCTTTCAAGGGCGTCTTGTTCCATGTGACGTTCAGATCTTCATGGAGATGATCAAGCACAAACTCCAGAAATTCTTTCGCGTCTTGCTGTTGATCAATACCCCATTGTGAGTTGAAGTGTGCGCAGATTCTCTGTGCAACAGTCAGTCAATATACAACAGTTGCCTGAGGGGTCCATGAAACATGCCCGTACCCGGAACGTGCTCGGCCGTACCGAATTCACATCGCCTTTGAACAGATTGGAAATCAGTGTCTCATACGCCTCCGGAAGAATACCTTCGGTCCCTTTCCAGTTATGCTTTTGCACATCATCTTTCCATCCTCCCGATAGGAATATGCCGCTCAGGGCAACGTTAGCACATAGACATTGGATGATCGAATTCATGTAACAGGTGACGCCAAAGTTTATCAATCCGGTCTTATGCAGTCGAATCGAGTTATATCTCCCAGGCGGTATGTATATGGGCACTTGCGCAGTGCGTCCCTGCGGAGCATTCTGACGTTCATGGACACCGCTATAGCTCATTCTTGGTACGGATGGAGCGGGCCGGGAAGGCGCAGAAGGCATTGGCGGAGGCGGAGGAGCATATTGTGGTGGCTGAGGAGGTCGTGAGGGAGGATACATCATTGACTGTTGTTCCAGTTCCACTGCAGGGAAACGTCGCAAGAAATCTTCCTGCGTACGATATAGGGGGGACGTGGACTCATCATCCTCGTCAAGTTCTATCGGCTGCTCAAGGACGGACCGACCTCTACGGGCTTCTTCACGCATCGCGTGTGCTTCTTCTGGATCTATCGGATTGTACTCCCGGATACGTCGCCTATCTAGATTGATTCTGGAAGCATGGCTTGCCGCTGGTACTCGTTTGATGGCGCGAGTCGGCCGAGTCTGTCCACTTTGTACTAGGGCTGCGGTTGTGGACATCTTCAGAGAATGCGACCCGACAAGATCTGTCCATGCATCAATTCCGCCCATAAGAAATATCGGCGGTCTTCGCAGAGGCTTTTCAGCATTGAACTCGTATAAAGTGTCGAAAAGCCGCTTGAGTGCGGATTCTGCCTCGTTTCGGTTGTGCTTCTGTAGGAACGCGTTTGTCTTGGTGCTTTCATCGTAGTAAATGACGACGTCATATTCGTGGCGTCGGTCGAACATGGCTTGTTCATCGTCAGGAGAAAGCACTAGACGATCCTGCAATTGCTCTGCAGAGTAGCCCTCTTGCAAAGTGGATGGTTCGATGCACATTATGGATCCGACAAAAATGTGGCCGGAATCAAACTCTTCTCTACTCCGAACGTCGATCATTAGAACGTTGTACATCCTGAGATAATCGTAGAGTTTCTCTGCTGTAATCTGAAGTTCCATAACTTTATTGGCCGATGACTTCCGCCTGGCAGGTGGGGCTCCGTGCCTGGAAGTTTGCGGGGGAAAGTAGGAGTCGATCGCTCCGTCTGCGTCAGGAGGACGCGATGATATGCTTGGGGTCTGCATGGAATTGCTTCGACCTCCTGTGCCAACCATACTCCGCGCAGTGCTTCTAGGAGCATTGATACTAGCCGGTAAGATCATGTTGCGGGCAGGACTATATGTAGGACTAGGCTCCTTGGGCAACGAAGCAGCCAGCTGAGTGTTGAGAGGCAGCTTTGGGGGCTGCTGAATAGGGCCCAAGGCAGGTGGAGGGGGCTGGTCCCGGGGTCCCATTGGCCTAGATGATGCGTGATACTCTGATGGAGACGGCATCTGGACCGAGTTGGAACGGGCTGAGCTGACAGACGAGGATGTATCAATTGTATTAGAGGGGCCTCGCAATTTTGCGAACCTCTCTGAGAGGTCATTAGATGCAGCGCCGTTGAGGGAGGCGGGATTTTGATGCACTGCCCGCCCATGGAGAGATTGGGGCTTCGGTTGAACTTGAGGCTTTCGCCGAGAGGGTTCTGGAACGCTTGCTGGATGGGTAGGCACAGATGGGAGTGTCGAGGGAACATCCGGCAGCATTAATTCATCGTCCCGCCGAAGCTTAGAGGCGCCATTGGAAGACCGTGGACCTTGCGGGGCAGCGTCGTCCAAGACAGTGCCGTAATGGGAGGCTGCAGAAGAGGGCCTTGACGACGATTCCGACGGCCTGTGGTATGTGCCATCTCTTTTATACTGATTTGCGATGATGTCCCTGACACGCTCGAATTGCTCCTCACTGGTCCGGAGTTCCTGCTCTATTGTCAGCGTGCAAGCAAACGACACGAAAGGCATTAATGGGCACACGCCTTGAGAAGTTGGTTGTAGTCGCGGTGCAGGCGCCCCCGGCTTTGGTTGATCTTGTCCAAGTAGTCACGGTGTCGGGGGATGGCGTCGACCAAGATTTGGTAGGCAACGAGAAAGTCCCAGTAGGCGGCGGCGTGAGGTTCGCGCTTGTCGAGCCGTGATTTGGCTCCGACAAAATGGTCTTTGCCAATCTCGAACAAACGACCAATCTAGCATCTGTCAGCGGGCTGTCGGCCACATGTGTATGCATTCGGCATACCGGCTGGAGTCTGTAATCGTCCACTTTGCGCGCGGCCGCTGCAGCGATTTCTGCGACGGGCGTCCCTCCCCCGGAGCCTCTGTCGCTGCCAGCGCCCCGGGCATGCGCGCCATTGGCATAGCCGTTCATGGTGTTTCCGCGCGGGGTTCCCGGGGGCGGCAGCGGCGCGGCTGCACTCATTACCAAGGACTATCTAGCGGGGAGGGTGACCATATTCGGACGGGGCAGGCTGCGGAGTCTGCTGGCGGAGCGCAAATGCGGGTTGCAGTGAGCTGCCGGCGGCGGGGACGATGATGGCGGGCGGCGCAAGACAGGCGGTGCGTATGGATATACTCTAGACAGAGGGAAAGTGGCGGCAGGGAGTGCTGGAGGCGCCGAAGGATATATACAGAGCGGCGCTGGTGAAGGGTGCGTCACGGGTGTGAATGGCCAGCGGGCGGAGCAAACCGGTCTCTTCGTGGCTTCACTGTCCGTTGTCGTCTATGAGGCTGGCCGTACGAGACTACTCGGAGTGGACGACTGGGTTCCGCGCCGCCACGCTGGTGACGTTCTCCGCCAAGCTCCCGCCAGGCACGTCCGCCAGGCCTACCCTCGACGGTCACCACTTCTAAGCAACAGGCAGGACGCCCTCGACCGCCCAGAACCGCCTTCTCTTCTGACCCTCCAGCTCCTCCGTTGCCCCCGTCGACCACGATACCCCGAGACCCCTACACCGTAGATTGGTGTCCTCGTACCGCGAGACGCCCGCCCAACGCTCGCCGCAACGACCCCCGGAGCACCATGGCAGGCTGGTTCGCGTCCGGCAACAGCGCGCTCGACGAGCAGGTCGAGCGCGCTACCTCGTCGAGCTTGTACGTGGGCAGATAGCCCCTCTGGTGGGCAGTATGCGTGCAAGCCGTGCTAACAGTCCGGCAGAGAGGACATTGCGCTGAATCTCGAGATATCGGACCTCATTCGGTCCAAGACAGTGCAGCCTAAAGAGGCTATGCGCTCGCTCAAGCGCAGGATAGGGAACAAGAACCCAAACGTGCAGCTTGGGGCACTGAACGTACGAGCTGTCCTGGTGCTTTCGGGGAATAAACAGCTAACCCAGGCTGCAGCTCACCGACACGTGCGTGAAGAACGGCGGCACCCACTTCATCACCGAGATAGCCTCGCGCGAGTTCATGGACAACCTGTCGTCGCTGCTGAGGGCCCCCGCCACCGTGGCGCCGAACCAGGAAGTGAAGAACAAGATGCTGGAGCTCATCCAGAATTGGGCAGCTGCCGCCGAGGGCCGAAGTAATCTCATCTACATCAACGAGGTGTACCGCGATCTGCAGCGCGAGGGCTTCCGTTTCCCGCCCAAGGAGCACGTCGCCAGTAGCATGTTCGATAGTAGTGCGGTAAGTCTAGCTTTCCATCTGTCCCACAACCCTGTACTAATCGCCAGCAAACACAGCCTCCCGAGTGGACAGACTCCGACGTCTGCATGCGATGTCGCACGCCCTTTACCTTCACAAATCGAAAACACCACTGCCGGAACTGCGGCAACGTCTTTTGCGGATCATGTTCGAGCAAGACCCTCCCGCTGCCCCATCTCGGTATCATGGACCCCGTGAGAGTGGACGACGGGTGCTATGCAAAGTTGACAGACAAGTCGCGGAGTCAGCCTGTGCCCAAAGGCTTCGATGCTGCGAAGCCCAGCCAAACCCTATACCAAAGATCAATGGAGCCACGGAGTGCACGGGTGGAGACGGATAGCTTCGATGCGGACCTGAAGCGAGCGTTAGAGATGAGTCTGGAGGACGCCAAGGGACAGGCCGGGGCTGGGTACGTGCCGCAGTCGCATGTTCAATCTCAAACGAAATCGCCCGTCGCAAACGGAACCTCGAAGCCGTCCGAAGCAGCGCCCGAGGAGGAAGACGACCCGGACCTGAAAGCAGCCATTGCCGCATCGCTAGCAGATATGGAAGAACAAAAAAAGCAGCATGCCGCAACACTTCGCCAACAGACGTCTGTCTCCAATGGAGCGCCGGTCGTTGCCCCGAAGAACGACTACGAACTTACCCCAGTGGAGGCGGAGAACATCAATCTCTTCTCTACACTGGTAGACCGCCTGCAGCATCAGCCTCCTGGGACCATACTCCGCGAGCCGCAAATTCAGGAACTGTACGAGAGCATCGGAAAACTGCGCCCCAAATTAGCCCGCACGTACGGCGAGACAATGAGCAAACACGGTGCGTGCGATGATTTAAAGTTTGCAGACGATGTACTGACACAGCCAGATACTCTCCTCGACTTGCATGCCAAGCTCTCCACAGTCGTCCGGTATTATGATCGAATGCTCGAGGAACGACTGTCGAGCACCTACAACCAGGCGGGCGCAATGTATGGTCTTCCACCGACTATGCAACGGCCAGCCTCGTCGCTGTATCCCAGCATTCAGCAGGGTGCTCAAGACCAGTCGAGCGAGAGCTTCTACACGGGCAACGTTGCACCTGCAGAATCGTATGCACGACCGCAGTCGTACTACGGAGGCTACCAAGCACCACAGCAAACACCAGCCCCATACGCTCAGTACGACAAGAGAGCATCCATGCCACCCCAATTCAACGCGCAACCTCCGGAACAGTACCAGCAACCGTCGCAGCCGTACCCCAGCCTCTCCTCGTACAACAGTAACCCCATACCACAACAGAGACCTCCAAGTTCCACCTACCAACGAGCTCCATCCGCGCCTGATGCTTCACCACAACTGCAACGCCGCGTCTCAAACCAGCAGTATACCCAAACCCAAACTGCATACCCACAAGCACCCCCGTCGACCGTGTCCGATGCAGAAAGCGCAAGCTTCTACTACGGCGACTCGAATCCCGCGCAGCCGTCCGCTCCCGGGGCTCAACACGCGCCAACCTACACCTCACAACCGTCGCAACCTCCGCAACCATCATCACCAGACATGTACCACCGCGCCCCACCACAACAAACACCTCTTTCGCCCCCTGCACAACCCTCCGCACCACAATCACAGTCTTATCCCCCTCAACAACAACCACAACAGGAGCAGTACTGGCAACAACCCCAACCCCAGCCCGATCCAACACCGACCCCTCAAACCGCCCCTCCACCCCAACAATCGCAACAACAACAACAGCAGCAACAATATTCCACACCGCAAGCCCCACCGGCTCAAGCAGCTTACCAACCCCAGCCTCAACAACCTCCACAGCAACTGTGGCAGCAGCCGCAAAAACAGGCACAGGCTCCGGCTCCCGCGCCGTGGCAGCCGGCGCCGTATGCGGCGGGCGGATACGGACCGGAGAGTTTTCCGTCGGCGCCACTGCATCAGCCGGCGCAGCAGCAGGTTGTTGATGAGCCGTTGATTGATTTGTAGGGCATTTGGTTATTGAGGTGATGGGTAGGGGAGTAGGGAGTTGGGAGGAGATGGGTCTGACACGGTCATAGTGATAGTGATAGACCTGGGAGGAGCGTAAAAGCCTGAGAGTGATGAGAGATGAGAGAGTCGATGGAGCTTGGAATGAATTGGAATGGTAGGGCAGGGTATGCATTGGATTGTATAGTAGCAGGCATAGGCATAGTAGGTGTGCAAGCTTGAGTTGAGTTGCAGTACGTACGGCGCTTGGGCATCACCACCACCGCTGCGCTGCGGGCGCTCCATCAATGCAATGCAATAGCAAATGCAATGCGTGGGGCTCAAGCTGTGATTTACTTGTCGTGTGCGTGTTTTGAATATGTTCATACATGTCATGTACGAAGTATCAGCGTCTTGTGTCCGAATGGCTTAAGGTCTGCAGTGCTAGCTGACTTCATTGCTGACTCCTGGAAACTCTACTGGTGTATGTACATATGTACATAGGTATATAGGTGTATATACAGCCACGCGGAATGGAAACAGAAATGCAGGAAAATTCCTGGTAAGGTATACTACAGCTGGAGCTGAAGTAGTGACTAGATGATAGCATCTGACCCTCGGGGTTTGATACGACATGACATAACCTCGGGACTACATCTCGCACCTCTACGACTCTGGGGTTGATCTTGAACTTGATGTTGATGTCGATGTTCATCTTGGTCTTTCTTGGTCTTGCCATGGGTCGGCTTGGCTTGTGCGTATCAGCTTAGGCCATACTAGTAGTCTTCTGGAGATGCATACCCAGGCTTCTAGTGCTGTGCTGCCTTGAATTCTGGCCAACATGAGCGAGGGGATGCTGATGCTGGGAGTGGGAGTGGTAAGGATGATAAGGATGTGAATGATGATAATGGCCTGAGGCTTGCCACTCCAATCCAAGCGCATTCGGAACGATACATAACTGTTTGTGGGCTTGTGTCGTTGACGAAACGAGGGAGAATCGTGAGGCAAGTAGGTAGTGCGCCTGCGGACGTCGAGAGTCACAGATCCATCACCCGCCTCCGTCCATGTCAGCCCTCACTCGTCACTCATCACTCAACACTCATCACACTTCCTTTCACATAATGCAGAAATTGAACATTGGCATTCAGATTGGTATTGGTATTGGTATTTTGCACATACATACACCCGCGCACAGCGTGTGTCGACGGGAATTTTTTTTGGCTCGCTTTCGCTTTCGCTTCGGATACTCATGCCGTCCGCTATATACGCGGTCCCATTTCCCTCATGAAGCAATAGCAAGAGGAAGAACGCCCGGTGCCCTATATCTCACACCCAGAAGTTCCTCTCCAGGTATGCAAAGTTAATCGATGTAAAGAATGGAGAATTGGAAAAGCGGGTATGCCTTTCAAGACAGCCTAAGCCACAGGCAAGACCAGATGGAAGGAAAGTGCCTCAAGCCAAGCAGCGAGGACGACCGATGAAAACCTAGCATAATAAGACACAGCGCGCCGCAGGGTCCTGTGTACAAAGTTGACAAGGCAGGCCCGCGCCGCAAGTTGAACAAGAAGGAGAGGCCTCATCTCGGCGACCGTTGGAAATGACAAAAGGAAATGGGTATGCAGCTGACGCACAAAGATAAAGATACAAGCAGTTTTAACACCGAAGAAAAGACTCCGTGAAAAGTTCGTACATTCAGAACGCCAGCCGTCTGCATGTGGTATGCTGTCCGTAAACGCCTTTATATGCAGCCAGTGTCCGAAGGTCTGGCGCGAATCTATTGTTTTCAGAAATGAGCTTTGTCTGACTGACCCTCAAAAAGGGACCATGTCGCAGGGTATATGAGGTGATATCATGATGAGCTGAAAAGATGGCTTAGTGATGGCCTGGCGTTCATTGTGGACCGGCTCCTGGCCACTGCCTTGCAGAATCTCTTGGAAATCGAACAGGTATTGTCGCATGGTAGCACGCAGGCTCCGCTGGTCTGACAATTCATATGGGAGATGAAAGCTTGCGGACATTATACGAATTCGGGCCAGTAGTTGTACGGCATAATGCTGGGGCCGGTCCAATGCTCTCCATAGATGTTGGTGCGCGAGCCAGCCAGGAAGCCATCGTGTGCATGTTCCAGGATCGATATCCAGGAGGATGGCTCGGGGTGCTTCAGCCACTGTGAGTGCACTCTGTTAGCCGCTGTTCTTTACTGATTGCGAGATGCGCGAAGATATTCGGCGTGGGAATTGAAGATCGCGCCACAAAGAACGACCCGTCAAACGCACGCGAGGACCTCAATAGGGAGAGGCGGACTAACTTACCTGGTTATGAATGTGGTACGTCCAGGCGCCTCGGAAGAAATTCTCCAAAGTACGATTGTTGGGCGGGAATTTGTCTTCGGACAGAATGTAGCTCGAGACGACGCCGGCTTTGCGCAACTCAACTTCCTCATCAAGAGTGGCCTGGAAGGAGTCGGCGTGATCTGCTTTTGACGTTGGTGAAGCTGCTGAGCTGGCTACGCTATCCACTTCTTCGATGGTGCGCCTCATATATTGTGAAGGTGCGGGGGCGGGCACAGGGTTTTCGGCGAGGCGTTGCTCTACGCCACGAAGTTCCAACTCCTTCACTTGTGCCTCTTCTAGGTCAATCGTTTTCAGGTGCGGCCCGTCGTAGCTTTCCCACTCGTCCTTTAACACACTGGTCTTGCCCTTGAAGGCAGCGCCATAGTCGCGCAAGCAAGGTACGGTGCACCGACCCTCTCGGTCCCAATTGAACTCTGTCCAGATGGGGTCAAAAGCGGCTGTCTCGAGCATGAGAAATTCTTTGTCGCGTCCGTCTTTCCAAGCCATGCGTCCCAGGATCCGAGGATGGAAATTGAGGCCCATGCGAATGCCGCCGTAGAGCAGGTAAGAAGATAGCGAAGAATTGGCTGTGAGTGACATGATTGCAGTGTTGTAGTCTCCTGGGTGTGGGTGGGCAGCCCATCGCTCAGCAAACGAGTGCTCTTTAGGCAGAAGCAATGGACGCATGTCGCGGAGCATGAGCACATCCATATCGAAGTAGGCACCTCCGTGGATATGCAACACCACGAACCTCACGGCATCCGAAACAGCGACTGGGAGAAAGGTCATCTGTTTCGGTGTGAGCACCAACCATTGTTGGCCGTTCTTGTCTTCCACAATGTTCTCGGCGACGGCCCTCTCTCCCTTTGCATTCGGTTTTCCCGGGGTGCTATAGTAGCCAAAACCGGTCTTATCCTCGTCATCGGTGGGGAACGGTATCCGAGAAGGAAACTTCCAGGCTTTCAGGATAATGTCGCCCCGCTCGACAAGAGGCAAGAATCGGGCAAACAGAGCATCCTTGGTGAGCATGTCATCCACGGCCTTTGGATTCTTGTCGCTCTCGAGCCAGATCCAGAGTCGGGAGCAGGCCAGGTTTTGCGTATACAGATAGCTCTTGATGAAGGCTTCCACTCTCCAAGTGGCGTGGCCAGTCCAGTAAACGTGGTACGGGATGATGGGGCCCGGGCATGTGCCGATATCCGAGCCGTTGGTTGACTTCACATCTACTGGGGACACGTAGCCACTAAGCGTATTGTTGTGCCCGTCAGCGTTCACATATTCGGCCTTTCGGGGGTCCTGCGAGCTTGCGCGCGTCGCTTTCTCCGGGAGCGAGTAGTACCGCTCCTCGTCATTGGCGAAGAATTGCAGGCAGTCGAACACGTTCCTCATCTTCTCCAGACCAGAGTATGTGCCTCTGCACTCCTCAACGAGCATCTGCAGGTCAGCCTCGGTGTCGACGTGGGGGCGGGGCCCCATGTAGTCATCCTTGGACTGGACGGCGGAGACAGGTCGGTTGAAGACGTTGGCGTGGGGGTTGATGGTGACAGTCTTGGAGGAGCTGGCGAACTTGACCTGGAGGCCAGCCTTGGTGGTCTTGAGGAGCTCGGTCGGACCTGCCTTGTCGAGATAGGCAGGAATGCCCAGCTTGCCCTTGGGAGTCGCGCCGGGGCTGCTCACGAGGCTGATGATGCCGAATATGACGGCGTAGAGCAGGGCTGCTAGCAACAGGTTCTTCAACAGCGTGCAAAAGGCCCGCGTTCTCGAGCTCTCGGCCATGGCTCCTGGTGCTGGGGGCGGTCCCCGAAGCCAAAGCGCTCGCTAGTCCTACCGACGAGCCAGCGCTCCTCTTGCGCACCGCGGGGGGTGGGAAAGGGGAGGTGTCTGCTGTTCGTGGGTGGGTAGTTGGGCAACGGAGCAGGGCGTTGGTGTTCTGTGGGTAGGACGGGGAGCTCAGAGGGGTGGAGAAGCGTTGTTGTCGGTCGTAGGTGGTGGTAGCGAATGGGTGAAAAGCCAGGTGTCGCAGTGCGCAATTGAGGGGCGTGTGGGCGGCCCCGAGGTATCAGGATGCCCTGGCGGTGGGCTGAGTTGGAGTCGGGTCGAAGTGTCGACCAGGCTGGGGCGGTGCAGGCGCAGGCAGTGGCAGGTGCAGCAACGCCCTGAGAAAAGGAGTGGGACACGGCACTGAGGCGAGTTGGGCGCAACTGCAGGCGGGTCGGAAAGAGCAAGGAAGAAAGAGAACTAGAAGGTGAAGAGGAAGAGCAGCAGCATGTAGGGAGCGACGGAGAAAGAGCGAAGAGCAGACGCAGCAGGCCGCGCAGCTGGAGTCGCAAAAGTTGGGGGAGCGAACCAGAAAGCGGGCGAATCACAGGGAGACGGCCGAACGTCGACACGAACCAGGCTCGTTGCGCCAGGCCTGGTCTGGCTCGGGAAGCGACCGATGGCGGCCCCTGAGCGCCCTGTCCCACCGAATCTTGCCCATCGCCATCGCCATCCTCTCAGCGAGCTCAAGTCCGTCTTCATGTGCGCCCAATATTAAACCGTGCATCTCAGCTGTGTCCGTCTGTATCTAGCTCTCATTCCCGCTCATCAGCTATTCTGCGTCTCTCGAGCGCCCCCAACGCCGCGCCAGCCCTACCATCACACATGCTCGAGAGGCTGTTGCGTCCACGGCCTGCAGCTCTAAAGTCATGGGTCCACCGTCCGTCTCGATTGCTTGCATGCCGCCGGCTCTTCTCAGCAGCAGCAGTGCCATCCTCGACACGGGAGCGGGTCAGCATACCGTGTCGCTCCAACTCCTCCATCAGTATTGAGTATGCTTTTCCTCGGTCAATTCCGTCAGTGCCTGTGAGCCCTCGACGGCTTCTGCTGTGCGCCTGTCCATAATAACACAGAGTCCCCTGTCGATGCAACGTGGGAAACGATGCCAAGTCTCGTCGATCCTCTTACTTTGATCGTCGCCAGCACCGGCAACGCGAAACACGCACTGCAGCGCGAAACACGCAACCGTATGCAGCCTGCCGCGGCCTCGAACTTTCTGCTTGCGGAACGTTTGATGCGGGGGCCGGGTGTGGCTGACGTCTGCAACGTCAGCTCCGACCATTCTTCCATGGACTGCCACTTGAACCTTATTTTGGATCATCGTGACTAACACCTCTTAGCATCCATCACGCTCTCTCATCAGAGTCTCCGGTTCTAGTCTACTTGCCTGCCGGATCCGTGATTCCAGATTGTAGCGACGAGCAAGAGGGAGTGCTGGCCGCCCTCGCTGCTTCAAGCGGATGCACCGTTGCCTGTATCAATTATCGTTTCTCTGCCCGATACCCATGGCCTAACCCGCTGCATGATGTACTTTACGGATACGACTGGGTCGTAGAGAATCTGCTACCCAAACAACCGGCTCTCGCATGGATCGGTGTCTGCGGAGAACTTGTTGGGGGTACGCTCGCAACGACTCTTGCACTGACAGAATGTAAGCTTGGAACGAGTCGTATCGTCGCTGCTGCTGTCAATAATCCGATTGCCGATTGGGTCTTTCCAGACGATTTACCTGTGTCGGAGCCATCTCAACTCCCAGAGCCAAATGCCCCTGAAGAGACTTCCTTTCCAGCCGGCGAGGATCTAATGACTTGGTGGTCACAACAGGATGAGCAACAAGAGCAGGAGTCTCCCAAGGTTCCTACAAAGAAAATCAAGCGAGTGCCCAAGCCGCCTCCGCCGACAACATGGACTTCCAACAGCGATAACCCCCTAATCCCTACACTCACTCTGAGTGGTGAACGAGACGTTCTTTTTCGAAGATTGGAGCATTCCTTTGATCGGTTCGCTTCACCAATTCATTTCTTCCGCTCGCCTCATGGCAAGTTGATCTATCCTCCCAGCGATGATCGTTTTGCGTCGTCGTCCCCAACCG
This sequence comes from Lophiostoma macrostomum CBS 122681, assembly GCA_010405375.1. Classification (NCBI taxonomy): domain Eukaryota; kingdom Fungi; phylum Ascomycota; class Dothideomycetes; order Pleosporales; family Lophiostomataceae; genus Lophiostoma; species Lophiostoma macrostomum. The sequence continues at coordinate 162,809 of MU004322.1, read as the reverse complement.
AACTGCCCGGTGATCCACTTGACATCGAAAGTCGGATGGACATCGACCATTATGAGTCCTTCAGCGAAGACGACGCTTCCCCAGAAGTGCCAACTTTGGTGCGATGCCGAGCTTATGCGCGCATCTACCCTCCTTCGAGTAGTAACCTTAGCCTTCCGCAATGGCGTATCACCGCAGGCACGCAAAGTCCCTTGTTAGACCAAGCACGCGAACTGTCAAAGATGTTGAAGAGGAGCATTGCGCGGCAGACACTAAGGAGCAGGACGTCCCGAGTGTTATGGCACGACCCAGACGAGAAAGAGAAGTACGAGGCATACGCAGAGTCGCAAGTGCATCTCAGCAGTCCGGAGGGGGTCGGACTCTGGACTCTCCCTAGTGATTTGACCTGGCACACTCGACTAGAGCAAATGGGAGCCTGGATGAAGGATAAGTTACACAAACGATGAGTCAGGATAAAAAGATAGTCCGGTCTAGCAACCTCTTCGGTGTTTAGTTCATACAAAGGGTCTGAAATTCTGACTAGGGTACTGTAACGGCCACGTCGACAACCGTACTCCTTCCACCGAACTCTATGTTCTTCCATCGGGTCAAAACTTCGCACACTTGGACTACCAAAGGCTCCCAGTATACAGGCCTGTGGCTTGCAGTATTCCTCCGAGCTGTCTGCTCAGCTCATCCTCGGCCCAGATGTCAGCCAACCCAGCTGTGCGAGCGCAATCGTATACCCACAAGTCAAGTCGTTGCGGGGTATAGTCCAAGGCTTCGACGCGCACAACGGCATGAGCCTGTCGACTCACCAATGGCAATTGTGTATACGAGTCCAAGATATAGTGATCCAGTTGAGGTATCTCCTCACCCAGCCCTTTGGCGAGCACCCTGTCTCTCTTGAACGGCAACAAGTACTTGAATCGCGATTGAGCACCGCACTCCAATGGATAGTCCGCGGGTCCCGATTGTGTCTCAGAGCTAGCTTGGCCAAGCGGCTCATGCATCCCGTTCCAGTATGATACGGAAACAGGGTATTCGTATTGCGCCAGCAAGTAATAGAGGAAGTCTTGTCTCGCCGCGTCGTGTTCAGGATGTGACGTCTTCTTTCGCAGGCCGTCGTAGTGTGGAATAATGAAGACAAAGTGCGCGCGCTGCTTGCTCTGCATCCACTTCGGGAACTCGAAACTCCACTTCCACCACTTCCAGTCCGTCTTCTTGTATGTGCCGCAACCGCCGGGCTGGATGTGCAGCGGGATGATGCCCGCGCGCCAGAAGCGCTTCATGGGTCTCTTGTCGGCCCAGCGCTCGCGGATGCTGTCGCCGTTCCATGGAGCCCACGATATCTTGCCCATGAAGTAGGCTTCGACAAGGCCGATGATCGAGGGCCATCGGTCTGACTTCCAGGATCTTCTGTACGCAGCTTCTTTGGTTTCTTCGATGTCTGTTTCCTCTTCCAACTGGATCTGTCGCCTGTATGCCCACAGAAAGTATATGACGAGGAAGGCGGCGACCACTAAATACCAGATCTTGTAGAAGTCGGGTTCGTCCCCCCAAAAGTAAGACCGGCACCAACAGTACAGATGTGAGCACTTCCATGTGTAGGTGTGCACGTCTGGAGGTGGTGGGCAGCAGGGGCGTTCCATTGTCGTGTTGGTCGCCCGGGCTTCCAAGATGATTTTAGGAATGGCGGGATGTATGATTCACTAGGAATTGGCGTATATCGTGTCGGCGAGTACCTAGGGCATGGACAGTATACGGAGGCTCGAAGAAAAACAGATGCGACGCGTGTGCCGCTGGTGGTAGCTTGCGGGGCGTGGATTGGAAGGATGCCGTGGATGCTAGACATGATTAAAGAGGTAGTATATATGCTCAACTAGCTGTATGCGTCTTGCAACAAAGAGCTGTTCTATGCAAGCTCTCCCATTCCGGCGTTTTACCATGTTTGCATGGTTCCTTTGTTCTGCTATCGATCCGCTGGCGCATTCATCCATGGATGGATGCTATCAACAGGTTCACGTGACGGACTGTATAGCATCTGCCTATCTTCACATTGCGAATACCTCTGTTTGTCTTCTAGCTCGCTGCATGAATTGTAGTATCACTATTGTGAACATCCACGCGTTGTGTAGCCCAGAGAATTGCGATGTTTGCTCGTGACTTCCATTTGGTGCTCGGGTCTTGGCTCTCTGACGTCATCTGCCGGTGACTGTACGACCAACGACAGCAACAGTCACACGACTCTATCGACATTTGCAGCACTGCAATAAGGCTCGATCACAGCTTCACGTCATCGCAGCTACACATAATCACTGTTATTCTCAAACCTAATTCTCTAGTCCTAGAGACCAACACATATCGTCGCTGCAACGATACCCTAACATTACAATGACAGCAGGTACAGCAGCCACGATGAAAACAGCGCTCCTCATCATCGACATGCAGGAGTTCTTCCGGTCCATGACAGAAAGCGCTCTGCCCAACATCCTCAAGCTCACCGACTACTTCTCGATCCATGACATGCCGCGCATCTTCACGCAACACGGACACCCGCCATCTGACTTCAAGCCCCCAATCACAAACCAGGTAGTTCGGAAATGGGGTAAGGATGGCTGTCTCCACAAGGACTCGCCTGGCTGGGAGCTCATGACCGAGATTGCAGCCCTCACGCCCTCTTGTCCACTAATCCACAAGAACGTGTACGACGCGTTTATGGGGTTGGAGGGCAAGGGTCTCGAAGAGATGTTGAGGGAGATGGCGGTCGAGAGAGTGGTGATTTGTGGCGTCATGACGGATTGCTGTTGTGATGCTACGGCGAGGAGTGCGTTTAATCGCGGGTTTGAGACGTGGATGGTTGGGGATGCGATGGGGAGTGTGGATCAGAGGCAGCATGAGGCTGCGTTGAAGGCTTTTGATTATGGGTATGGGCCGGTGCTGAGGACGAAAGATGTGCTGAGAAAGTTGAAGCGAGAGAATTCGAAAGACGGCTAAACTCGTGGTAGACGCGGGCATCCTGTCTTTCAGGAGACAAATACAGGGCCTCAGACAAAGGAAGCGGCATACACAAGGATATCACTACTCCTTCCAAACGCCCGGGAGAGGGCTTTTCATTGTTCGTCAACGACTCATCCTACCGTCACCTGCAAATTCTGTAACCGGTTCGACTTACCCAGGCCGGCCTTGAACATTCACTGCATCTTCGAAACACCTTTTGGTCACGTTACAGTAGTCATTCGAGGAACGCCGTGACTTCAGGATCGTAGTCACTTCCCGAGATGACCCCGCCCATGTCAATAAGGATTTCGACTGAGCGCTTTATCATCGACATTCGCCCCACCTCTAGATCTTCCACGTACAACCGCCGCCACAACCCTCACTTAAGCAAGCGCACAAATTGCAACAGGAGACCCATGGCGTCTACAGGTATGACTTACCTCTCGGAGCACTGCTCGCGGACCTTCGTCTATATCATGCGCACTGATGAATTATACGTAGTGAGCGATACAGACTCTAGGCATGGCGATCTTTTTGAGATGCGCGAGATCGAACCTGCCGAGGCCGAGGAGATCATATATCAATTCTGGGGCTTCCACGATTTTGAAGAATCAATTCCCGCACATATAAAACCGCCATTTGGTGGAGGTGCTCCACACGTCGACGACACATTATTTATCAGCAGATTGGCACATATCGCGAGAAAGTGGTCGCATTCTGAGGCCGTAAAGGCAATGTATAAACAAGTCTCTACTCGTTCGGACCTTCCCTGGGGCCCAGCATACCTTTGCCATAACGATCTTCTCTATGTCTGGAAAAACTTGAACGGAAGCACGCCAAAACACATTCCGGAGGCGGAGAAGCGCACCAACTACAACATGGATCCTGATGAATTCCGTATGGATGGTAAGTCGCTTTGTTATGTCTCCCTTCGTCACACTAACGAACGTTCCAGGTACACTCAATTCCGAATCTACTGGTTCGAAACGCAAGTCCCCTTCATTAGACTTGGGTTACGAGGATGCTCGCGCTGCACAGGACGGCAATGCTCGTGCAAAACACAGGCGAACTCATCCTGCCAGTGATGGGCGTTCCAGCGACAACAATTCATTGACTGGCGGCATCGGACTTGATCAAAATCCCGTAGCACTGTCAGGTGTTAACGGTCTACCAAGTTTCATGAATGCGCAGGAAAGGTCGCCAGCGCCATCTGAAGATCTCGCTCAGATGGGTCTCAGAGGGAACCGCAAACGTCTGACGAGTAGCAAAACCGGCAAGGCCAAGAAGCAGCCAGGAGTGGCTCAAGGCCAAGCTCGGACTTCGCAGCGCCTCAGGAAAGATGCCGAACCTGATCTCTTCGAACTCGATAGCAAGGGCTTCACGGGAAGGTCTCAGGCGAAGGGCCCTGGGCGGAAGCCATTCGATTCACCAGAGCCTGCTGGAAAGAAGAATAGAGCGGGCAAGAGACCTCGGCACCCTCCTCCAGCTAACGCCCTCGATGGTCAGAACGCGAGTGTTGAGAATGGTCAGGCCGCTGCACAGAACAGGCAGTCAAATGGTAATATAATGAGCGACGGTACTTGTGTCACACAATTCAGTCATGTACAGTCGCTAACTCAATTCTCTATAGCATACTCGCAGAACCACGGAGGTGATCTTCTTCACCCAGTTCATGAATCAGCCATCCCCGAGGCAGAAAATGACCACCCTTCACGCGAACTCACTCCACGAGAGAAATCACCCGAGGGGTCTCTCCATGAAGACATGTCAAGACGAGCACGGCAAGATCTTGAAGAGTATCAGAACGATAACGAGTCTGGTACGCGCGCCAATGGTGGTAACAAAGCGTATGCGCCATTCGCAACTCCACGTGAGCTCGGAGCAGCTCTGCGCGCACAGACAGGGCAGCAAGCACCCAGGTATCGCCTCTCAGGTAAGAGAGATCACGATTCACTAGATGTCTCTTCCAGTACTCACCAGAACTCCACAGGCCTAGCTCGTCAAGCTGCCGAACAGGAGCCACGCGGTGACGGTTCACCATCGCCTCCTCCGATCATGGGACACCAGGGCCTAGGCCACGCTCAGTTCAGCCATCTAGCGACCTCTACCTCTGCTCAGAATCGCGTTTCGGGAACCACGGCGAACCTGCAGCCCATCCTCGAGCAGCCAACTGGACCTCCCCAGACCCCTCCCCATCGACCGCGCCAGATGCGCTTCAGTGGTCCGGACATTGTCGTTCCTCGTCATCGGCCCGATGGATTGCCGACTTTTGCACCACAAGATAGCACTGGCCAGTCCCCTCGGTGGGAACCGGAAATGTCCCCTGATCTGCCACGTCCTCTTCAAGCACCATTCGGTAGAGCTCCTGGGGCGCGAGTGAATCAGGCGTCGCTGCAACAGCAAGCCAACCCGGATCCACCACGCCCTCTCCATCCACCTTTCCGTAGAGGTCCTGACGCGCGACCGATTCACGGGCCGCAGCAACAGCAAGCCGGTCCTGATCTGCTTACGCGAATCAAAGCCGGGTGGAGAGATCTGGAGCACTACCAACGCCGGCGTGCGAGAGCGGTTGGTCTGTATGGAAGTGCGCAGGCTAGGATCCATGCAGCGGACGAAAAGGCACGCCTCGCGCTCCTGAAGGGAGATATTGCTGAGGCTGTGGCTGCAAACCAGGCTTTGCATGACGCTGGTCAAGAAGCCCGGCAGCTGGAGACAGACTGCGTTGAGTTTTCTAATCGTATAGTGGATCTCGAGGCGGTGATTGCGCGAGATAGGCTGGCGTTGCGCCAGCGGGCTGGGATTGAGGACGAGGAGCTTTGACGGGGTCGTTCTGTTACTGTGGTGTTGATTGAAGCCCGAATATCGAGTTTTATGAAGAATGAGAAGGCGGGCCCATGCACAGCTTGATGTCTTGGTCTTTGGGGTGCGATACATCTACAGGTATGTGTACGCATATGTAGTGGAGACTTTGCTGGTGTTAGCATTGCTTGCAGAGCATACAATACTCCGACCCAAACCACCATCCAATCCTCAACCCCCATCCCGCTCTGCCCATCCCCGCATCCCCATCTTCAAACCCCCCAAAACCCCCTCCCATCCACAATCCTCCTCGAACCCACACCTCCCAACCCGCCACTCCAACCAGCCCTCCGCCCTCACCCCCTCCTCCGCATCCAACAACCCCACCGCAACATCCACCATGCCCGGCCTCTCATCGCAAGCATACGCTACCACCGCACCGCATTTCCCGCAGAACGTTCGCGTCACACCCGGCGAACTACAGTACTTCTTTATCGTGCCAAACACGTGTGTCGGCGGGTACGCAGAGCCGTCGGAGAGCGTGATGTGGTCGATTGAAGGGAAGGCCCAGGAGAAGATTGCGCTGCTGGAGCAGAGGCGGCAGGATGTGCATACGCAGTTGGAGGCGTACCATTTTGTTTTGTCGTTGGGTGTCAGGGAAGATGGCATGTTTTCGAATACGCGGGTAGAGCGCGGGCGCTGGATGGAGAAGGATATGCCGTTGCAGTGACAGTGTGCATGCAATGTTTGAACTTCCGATGTATCTTCCCCTGACGATGGGCCTGGGGAGCTTCTTGCGGGAGCGACCCAGTCGCCGGATGGATGCTGTGTTTCATTTCCCTCATTCCCATTCCAAGTTGCCAGTTTCGAGGACTTGATTTCAGGAAGCCAAGTCGCTAATCCACCATCCACAGTACTCCCAACATTGATATGCTGAGTGAATTGCCAGACCCCCTCCTCTGCGTCTACAAGACTCGTAGCTACGTTCCATATCCACCCCTCCCCCTCCCCCTCCCCCTCGACATCACTCGCGCGCGACTTATCGAGCATATGCGCTCCACATATACTACAGAAGTACCGAACTACCCGCTCTGACGATGCATACGCCGTCATTGTATCGAGCAATGGACGTGCCGTTTCTGGGACAGGTATTGGACTATGGATGGCTGCTAGCGTGCCGTGCGTGCGGCGGCAGATGCTGCAGTGGCAGAAGTGCGTTGGGAGGGGTTGGGAGGTGGTTGGGATTGTGAAGGACAGGGTGGAGGATTTGCAGAGGCAGTGCGCGGTGAATGTGCGCGTTTCTGACGACATTTCGGGGGAGGTGTTGGGGAGATGGATGAGCGGTGGGATTGATTTAATGGTGAGGGATGGAGGTGAAGGTATACGGGGATGGTGCGAAGGGCGTAGAGAGTTGGTTGGGTGATGTGAATGGGTGTTAAGGTGGACGCACACTTCCCCGCACTAGAGCTGCATCTGGGCGAGGATACGGGCAATGCGAGATGCCTAGATGTCCAGTCCCCCCAAGAGTTTCATCAACAATATTCCTCATCTCATGCTTGGGGTATGTGTACTCGTGTCAAGGGTAAGTAGAAAGGTAAGATGCTGCACGTGATCTCCCACAGTATTGTATTGTACCACGACCGCTATCTACAACTTCTCCTTCTCCCCATGACCCGTCAAAACGAAATACCACTACCCAATAATCAGCTCAATCGATTCTCACTGGTCTTCTTGGTACCACTTACCTTAACACCACACATATTTATCCACCCATCACCACAAAGTCCCGCCTCCCTCGCCCTATCCAAAATCCCATCAAACCTCTCCTTCCCATTTACACCCACCGTAACACTCTCCAACCCCTCCGCTAGCCCCTCCCTCCCAGGAACAAACCCCATTCGCGCATTCGTAAACGCTAGCAAATCCCTACTCCTACCAACCCCAAAGACGTCCTCCCATTGCCTCGCAGCGTCTTCATGGCGTACGTCTCCTGGCGCGAGACGTAGGATGCAGCCTTCGAGTGTCAGATGCGAGGTCTTCTTCATTGCTGATAGGCACGTTTCGTGATCTGGACCGACAGCATGCCAGGGCGAGAAGCGAGATTGAAGAGGTGTGGGGTTGGTTGGAGAGGGGGCGTGGGAGTCGAGTTCTGGTATCACGCCTCCTGTATGTTGTTCTCGTTAGCAAACAGTGTGATCTTTCTTATTAAATCTTTACAATGTCTTTGCTTGGCGTCTCTGTTCGCGATCCAGGGGTAAAATGCGAAGGCACGGATGAGTGGCATGGAGTGCGTATACCTTACCTTTCACGCCCCTAGGATGATACTGCACACACACTACTCCCTCGCTCTCGTTCTCATACCCCCATATCTTTTTTCCTAGCCCCTTCTCTTCTATGAACTCGCGTCGTCTTTTCGCGTCTTCGGTCTGCATGATGATCATATACCCACCATCACCTCGTTTATCGAGCAGGCGACCAGCCGTGGTTCCTTCGCGAGTGGGTGATACAACCTAAAAGCTCTTTCAATCCCATGTTTTACACCCAGACGAGGTGATGAGGGGAATACGACAAAACGCGCAGGGACGCAGACCAACGTACCTCGAGGAAATCGCCTCCAAGTGGGACTACATCTCGTCAGCACATTCACCCACATCCGAAACCCTTCTTCTGCTGCTACAACTCCAACACCAACAACCAAACAATGGATCATTTAACATACCAAGAAAATTCTCCAACCCCCACTGCCCCACCAAAGCGTCCTCGTACACAATCTCCGTGCCAATGACATGTGTCTACACATTATTTCCATCAGCCACCTCTCTCCTTTCCTCTCCCCACCACCTTCCCTCCTCTCCTCCTCCCAAGATCAGATAAGTACATATCTCACATACAATTTCCCACCTCACCCTCTCCAAATCCCTCGCCACAAGCGCAATCTGTCGCAACCGCGTCGGCGTAGTTTCCAGACCAACCGACGATTTCCGCCGCGAGTCCGGTGCGCTAGACATTCTGAGACGAGATAGGATGGGGCGTATGTTAGTGAGTGAGCTTCAGATTGTGTTATGGTGGGAGGGTAAGAGGAGAGGGTGAGCGAGTAAGCGTAAGCGTAAGCGTAAGTGTACCTAGGCTTAGTCTCGAGCTTCCGAGGTTGAGGTTCCCCGCATTCTGGAGGGCGACGGAGGTACGAATAATGGTGTAACTGATGCATACTCTGGATGTGAGATAGGTAGGTATTAGGAAATTCGGAGTTGTTGGTTTGGCAATAGTCTGCTCTTCCGTCTGGCGCGGTTCCTTGTAATTGTCGTTACCGACTGGGAGTGTTGCGCATCGAGACACGTGACACGAGACGTAAAGTATCACGAATATACATAGCGTTCGGTTCATCATATATTTGGCCTGGGATCGTGTGCCAGAGTCATAGATGACTTCGGGCTTTGTAACGAACGATCACGCCCTTTTTCGCCACAGTTCACAAATATAGTAACCATAGGATCACTCGTAGCTAGCCTTAGCGAGGCTTACTTGTTACAGAACAGATCTAAAGAAGGAAAGGGCCGAGATACGGTTGTGGAGATGAGACTGCGTGCCTACACAAGTATCTGAGGCGAAATCGCGTGCCACTGGAATGCCAGACGTCTGGTTGAGAAACGGAAAGAAAGTAACGCTGATATAGCATACATGATTCGTCGGGTATCTCGTTCGCAGCATTATATTACAGACAAGACGGAAAAGGACAGAATTGAATCGTCCACTAATTGCGGCCGATGGTGTCCCATGAGGAAAGCGTGTAGAAAGACAGCCCGGTACAAGGAAAGCTGCGCACACAGGCAAACAGCCAAAGTAGCGAACAAAAGCGCCGAAAATGCAGTGACCATGATGCCAAATGACGGTGGCCGAAGCCTAGATCTAACCACCCAATGCAAGACAGCCAAGGAGATTGAACGAGAAGTGACAAAGGCGAAGAGGAACTCGTTCGAGAAAGACAATCAAAGGCCACGGTGTACAATAATCCTTGGACTGCTCCTCAATTCTCGCACGACCGGCATCTGGTCGGCATCCCACGGCGGCGGGATTTGTCTTGTCGAGCCTGCGCTAGCTCCGGCCGCAGTGCTGATACTGTACTGACTACTTTCGTCGCGATAGAATGTGACAGGTGTAGGTGGAGATGCCGGCCAGACGGGGCTTATATGCTCTCTGCGTGACGAGTTCTGTGGCGATAGAATTCGTTGATTGCGGGTACGTGATCGCGGCGAGGTCTGCGGCGGTGTTGGAACGGGAAAGATGGGAGGATTGGTTGGAGGTGGAGTGTTGTAGTACGCGGGTATTGGAGTATCGGTGAGTTGCGTTGGAGGTGTGCGAGGATATGGCGCAGGAATTGGGGGTGTAGAACCTGGTGGAGGCGGTTGTCTGCTACTGGAACGAGGTGGGTAGTTGGACGTAGTTCGCGATGCTCGGCTGTTTGGCTGCATACGATGCACGGATATCCGTCGCCGAGGCCGAGAGTTGGACCGTGGAATGATAGGTGGAGGTGTAGGGTGGATGTGTGGAATCAGTGAGTACCGTGTGCTGGAAGATTGTCGCGCGCTTGTACCTGGAGAGCCTTGCGGATTTGGAGACTGAGAAGGACTAAGTAGGTTGGAAACAGGGCTAGATTCGGGGTTGGGGGTGCCCGAGAATGACGTTGAAACATTTGGACGCAGGGTCTGAGTGCGCGGAGGCGGCGAGGATCCCCTGTTGGGTGACGAGCCTGAGGGCGAAAGTAGAGGCTGCGGGGAGAGACATTGTGGAGACAGCGCGAAAGAACTGGCTGTCCGCGGGCTCGAAGAGGCTGAAGTTGCTCGGATCTCAGGAGGCGGTATATGAAGTCGCAGACCCCTCTCGTTGATACCTCTAATGCTGCTCTTTCTCGAACTTTGTGATGGCGTTTTGTATCGAGGTGGCGTAAGAGGGCTGAGCGGCGCAGGTGTTGGAATCCTCGGTGAAATGTCTGGGGCGCGTCCGTTTGTCACACTCACAGCAGCCGTAGAATCCGTAGACAACTGCTCCTTGCCTCGCCGATGCGTGGTCAACAGAGCCGATCCTGACCTTGAAACATTGTACGTTGTCCTCCTTCTAAAGTTCTTGACCTTCCACACACTCCCATCACCCCCGAACAATTGCATCATATAAGGGATGCATGCTGTTGAGACGGCCAAGCACACCTGAATTTGCGTGCATATAACAGGGATCCAAAGATTGAATTGGGGATCATCGTGTGGGGTGATGGGATATAGGTATATCAGGCGGGCAAGCGCAGCAGCAACGACCAGAATCCGAGGAGCGAAACAGGCGACAACGACTAACTTCTGGGAGAGTCGGATCTTGATATAGGCGACCAGGTTTACCGATAGCATAATAATCGAAACTTCTAGCGTCATATCAATTATGCAGTATACGATCCAGAACAGGCCCTAGCAATTTTAGCATCCATGCTATGTTTCAAACGTCGATGCCACTTACGCTATTGTAGCAATGCAACGTCATCATTTCCCATGGCTTGGGGAGGCCGCACTGAAGGCCCACTGCGACGAGAGACGCCGAAGTCCAGATAAGTACAAAAATACTGATTCCAAGGACAATCCGTCGCTGGCCGCGCTGCTGTACGACAATGCCATGGAGGAAGAAGAGTAGTGAGAGCTTGGCGAAGCATAACGATGCAATATACAAGAAGTCGGAAGCGTAGTAGCCTTTTTGGAGAGCGTTTGCGTGCTTGAGTGTGATGTTTCCAAGTGCTCCAAGACCGTTGGAAACTAGTATGTGTGTGGTTACTGAGAGTGCAGTGGCGAATACCTGCGGAATGTCAGTCTAGTCTTGCAATTAAGGATGGATAGACCTACGGTCGCAAGAAGAATAACAGCGTCATCAAAACCGAGTCTGCGTCGTACGCCAAACTTGATCACCACTTTGGAAATGACCACCGCGATGAACACACCCAGACAAACCCAAGTAGATATCGTCACTGCTGTTGATTTGTTGCTTGGGGACGTTGACGCAGCCCGAATGGCTAAAGATGTTGAAGGTATCCTCATACCGCCCAAAGAAGCACTGAACGCCCACCACCCAACCCGACCCAAACTGGAAGGAAAGAATACACGTTAGGAAAGAGAAGTGAAGGGGCTAGAACGTCGAACGTGTGAACTCCGAAGACATGTCGGGCTCGTTCAAACTCTAGACGCTTTCTCCAGAGATGTTGAAACGTTGGGGTAAGGGAGCCAGGAGTGGAGGACGGCGATGAAAAGGCGTTCAGGTAATTCCTCTCGAATGCAGCAGCATGCTCGTCATATTAGACCCCCGAGGCTCTGCGGACCGCAATGCGGCACGCACCCTCATATTCTCGTCGAGGCTGACCCGGACGCACATCATGGAGCTCGTTCGGAGTGCGATCTTAGTTCCGTCCGTGGTCTGCGCCCACTTGATGGAATCCTTGTCCCATACCAAACAATCCCTGCAACATCTCGAGGCATGTCAGCGGCGCCACCCTCTCAGCCCTAATCTTGACGCGGGCGCTAAACTGCCCCCAAAATTGAACGAACGGTGCTCTGAACTGGAAAAGGAGGGTCAGCATGAACTACTAGCTTACCGTCACACAGCAGCGAAATCATTTGTCGAGAGAGGCGCAAACCCCGTTCAGTGTCAAGAAGCGACCGCATGACTGCAGGGCACATTCGAGATGACGAACTCCGAACGCTCCATGGGTAAGGCCACACTGTCCTGAGAAGAGGATCGACCCGAGCCCGGGGTTGGAGCGCATAGCATTGCAGCGGAGACATTCCAAATTGCTTCTTTCATCAAGTCGACCACACCGCGAAAAACACATTAAGATGACTTCATGCCCTTCTTCCTTTTGCACACCTCGGTTTTGCTGCGGTTGATTCTGCTCGCCTCGCTGTGCCGTGTGATCTCCCCTACGCGCCGTCCCCTCCCCTCCGCTTCGTCACGATCCAGGAATATCGTCGGGTATCGATCTTACCACACCCACTACGCCGAAAACGGACATGCTTCCTGAATCACGATATGCATAGCGACGGCATTGTGTAGGCGCAGTCGTCCAAACTTATCGTTCAGCGGCCCGGCACGATTCTAATCATCTCTCGTGCGATCGGTGAGGCTCTCGCTGTCGACGCTTCATTGATCGAACTGTCCAGGTAGTGTCTTGATCTGCGAGCGGGTGGATACATCCGCGCTGCGCGTGCGTGGCGCGCCCACAACCGCGGTACAAGCTACGGGAACCGTTTCTTCTTGTTGATCCCCCACGATCCGGAGACAGTGACATGCTCTGCGACCTCGGACACGGCGTTCAAGGAGATCGAAGCCCACGCAGCTCTTGCTGTGCCAGCTCTGCCAGAAGCTCCGAGGTGGCGTCTTACAAAGCTCATCCGCCTGTAGGCGCAATCGCTTGGTCAAACGGCAACAGTCGGATCTGACAATTAGAGAACGTTGCGGTCGCAGGAAAGGTCTATTTTGAGAGTTCGTATGTTTGATGAATGGTGTTGTGAGGGGAAGGATGGAAGTCTCAGTGGGTGAGCGGGTTCATCGATCGCGATCGTGAAGACTGCCAAGCCTGAAGTGGCCATAGCGCCTCCCACCTCTGGTGCAGTGTTGTACAAGGAGCTGGTTTGTAATAAAGAATGGCCCAAATAGCTCCCTTCGACGTTGTTATATACTATATGTGGGGATTCAGAGAAGGTAACGAAATGCAACGAAGCCTCTTGGGTGTTGACTAATTTTTGGCGTCAAACATCCCTCATAGAAAACGAGCTCATTCTTGTAGCTCTTGGTGCATGACGAACCCAAAATCAGGTATCGACGGGCACCAGGCCAGTCGCAGCAATACTATCAAGTCTATATGGGGGTACTCCTAAAACTTCAAAGAACACCATCGCTATGCCCGAAAACAACATCATACCACGAGCACCTCAACGGATGTCGAAAACATGCAAACAAGCCAAGAGGCTTCAACTACCTTTGCGCAGCTCTCCTTGATCATCTTTACCATGCTTCGCTAACTCCTACATAGCTGTGCGGCACCCAGTGTAACTAGAAGCTGAACAGGCCGCTTCTCCGCTTTCCCAATGGATACACCAACAGTGCGGCGAGGAATAGTCCTACAGTGATGCCAATCGCGACTTGGATGACACTGAAACCGACATTTAATGCTACTGTGTTCACACTAGCACTGCTACCGCTCGTGTCGCTCCCGCTGCTGACAGTCGTTACCCCCGTGGTGTTGCGCGTGATCTGGTCTGCTGACGTAATGCCACTGACGAGGGACCCCGAGACAGATAGCCCGGAGGGTACCTGCACGAAAATAGCTGGGAGCATGGTCGCGGCCGCTAACCCGTATCCTATTTTCCGGGTGTAGGGAATGTAAGGTTCTGATTCTACTGAGGAGGATCGAGAATGCGAGCGAGAGTTCGAATAAGACTCCGATTGCGAGGTGGTTTCTGAGTTGTGGACTGCGGACCATGTCTGCGTCTTCAACCTCCGGGAGCTCCGGAGGAAGCGTTTGCGGACTCTGATATAGTGAGGGCGCAGCTTTTGTTCCCAGATGTCGAGACTCCAATTCTCAATGTGACGGCCGAACCGTGCGTGCAGATTGGCGAAGAGACCGATGGCAAGGGCACCAAGGGTGTTGCTCACTTGCGCGTTGCCGGTAAAGTATTGTGAGGAGTGGAAATTCACCACGTACCCAATAAGGGATATGACCAGCATGGCTGGAATCTGCTTGTACTTGGCTTGATTGATAACCATGAGGCACAGGGAGAAGCCAGCCACAAACGGGTAGTTCCAGTGGCTGCTCATCGGATTACTGCAGGTAGTGGCAGACGTCGGGTTCTTATAAATCATGCCTAATGGAGGGTACAAAGTCAGTCAAAGGCTCTTTGGGGTGGTGGGGCAAAGGTCAACAAAGCCTGTTGGCGCATTGCGAAATGCCACCTAGGTGGTACTTCGACTTCTCCAACAGACACTTTGTATCCTAGGGTTACGTACCGAACAGGACGGTGCCGATGGTGATGCCGAACCCGAGAAAAAGCGAGTAGATGAGCGCGTAAACCATGCGAACTGACCCTGCAACAATGTGCTTAGACTGCAACTCGAGAGAGGCCGAGAGAACCGTGAATCCAGGAAGGATCAAAGCAATGGAGGACTGCGCCATTGCGCTGAAGCAGAAGATTTCTTTCCCGTCGCCGCCGCGGATACTGCCCAGTCCACGCGCAATGAAAGACGTGATGACAGCAGCACTGATTTCGAATACGTTCGAAACCATCTCATTGTTGGGCGTAATGATGAGCTGTAACCATCCGAGAATGCATCCCAGCATGAAGCAGAATGGAAGGTCGATTGGTCTTGCTTGGAAAGCGAATGGGCCAACGCTCGCTGAGGCCAATCCATATACGAGCACCCTCAACCAAGCATTGAATTTTACTCTGCGCTTCATGATTTCCTCTAGGCGACGGGTAGCTTCTTCTACACCCAGACGGTCATGGATGACGTCTTTGTAGATCTCATGCGTATCTCGCAACTTGCCAAGATCAACACCCTGACTAGTTCGCACTAGTTTGACTTCCGAGGTGTGGACTGACGAGTCGTCGAACGCAATGATCATGCAGCCAGGCATGTACAGAAATTGTGCTTCGATCTCCAGCACGCGAGCAGACATGTTCATATACTCTTCTAAGCGGTGCGTGGGGGCGCCGTACATCATGAGCGCCTTGCAGAGCTTTCTGAGGTAATTCTGTCTCGCCAAAGTACCGGCTAGGTGTATTTTGATCTTGATCTGCTCGTCGCGGTTGGATTTGCTCATTTTGCCGAATGCAGATGCCAGGGAGTTGTTCGATTTGTGTCGTTTTCCCATAGAAGGCCGGCTCTTCTTATATATCTCGTCCATCTCATGACTGAAATCCTTCTGCGCGGGAGTCGCCATCATGGAAGAGGACTGTATGAGTCTAGATATGGATGCCTATAGGGGAGAGTACGAAGTTAGTGGAAGCCACATCAGGAGGGTGGGGCAGACTACAACAAAGCCTCTTGGCCATGCCCTGAAAACTGCTACCCGGTTGGGGTCACGTACCGTCGAAGAATTTGCGCTCCTTGTGTACCAAGGTTTACCATAAATAGGGTCCGGGGTCGCTGCGCCAGAGTGCTCTGGAGAGATGTCAACGCTATTAGCAGCTGTCGATGCACCACTAAAGCTGATGCTACCAGTGCTAGGGTTCCTCCCATGGCCAGTGATCTTCGCGTTGCGACCGGTACCCGGTGTTGCAGGTTGAACAGCTGAAGACGCTTTAAGAATCGTGCCTAGAACTCCGGTTCGAAATTTGGGTGGGCGCGGGACGTGCTCTGCCTCAATCTCTACTTCATTGACAGGGGTAACTTGTCCAGATTGCAATGGCGTGGACTGCGAATGGTAGAAGTCCGCATCTCTAATCAATGGTGCACGACGAAGTGTGTGTTGTCTCATTAGTTGATCGGCCTGGGCCAAATATTGCCGTTGATCTTGATTTGTGGTGTCCAAGTCTTCGTCCGTGATCTCGCCTGCGGAGGACTCATACCCAGCTGCCGACATGTTCCTCAGTTCAATTGGCGGGGTGAGGCCTCCTATCAGTCTGTCCTGAGAATTGCGTCGAGACCCAGGTGCAGACGCCGAGTATGTCCCAACTGACTTCGCTAAACGGCTTGCACGCTTTTGCGCTTCGATCCCGGACCTTCTCTTATCTGTATCTTCCTCGGCCATGTCGTCAATGTGAATCTGTGGCGGCGTACGAGAAGGTTTTCGAATTGCTGGACGTGGCCTAGGTACGTATGGTTGTCCGAATGCCTTGTGAATTTGTTGTGATAACTCTTCATGGGAGACGTCGCGCCTGATTGATACAGGGGTCGGTGTACTGCTTTCTCCTGATATTATTCTACTCGTATCTTCGTACGACTGGATAGGTGACTGCGAGGACGCTGAGTCGGATGTAAAGCCTACCCGTTTCTTCCCAGCAGGTCCGGGCATCGTGTCCGGGAAGTGAGCGTGCAGGTGGCCAGGCTGATCCGATGAACCGACGAGGTGGGGAGGGGAGTCCATTTGAATGAGATGGTACTAGAGACCTGAACGTCGGGGCTGGCAGATGCAATGGAACGTAACAGGCTTCGGCTGAGCCTGAACTAGAAGCTTGGAGCTGATATCTGGAGCTAGTATATTACTACTGTAGGAGTGTTGAACGGTTTCCTGTACGTGGATGATAGGCGCCAATCTAGGACAGCGGCTAGAGACTTCGACGAGCCCTGGGATGCTTTACTAGACAGACTCCGAGCAATGTTGTTACGCCTGCTGTTGTTCAAGGAACTGGGATATTAATTGAACCCCTGGTGAGTAAGAAGCGCAGAGGGTGCCCAGTGAAGGTTGATCGTGATGTTGAGAAAAAAATAAATAAACGAATGTAGTGAGTGCAAAGCAGAGAGTGCGGCGTGTGTGAATTGTAACAGGAGGAACAGTGTGGGTCCTGACGTGCGTGGAATGGTGATAAGGCGAACGCGATTCACGAGTGTTGACCAGTGCTGATAGCGCTCGGGAGACCTTCAGGGAGGTCGATCGAACCCCACCACCAAACGCATGTGGCGTCAAATGGCGGAACCTTCACTTTACTCACATAAAGCGGCTAGAATATTCGATGAAAAATGCAACCGTAAGTGGTTGGTTGACGAATGAGGAGAAGTGGCCGAGTACCACCGTACAAAGAATGGGAGAACATCGGCCGTCGCTCCCGACGGCCACAAGAGGTAAAACAAAGGAAGCCAAACCTGGGCCATAGCTACCTAGCTGCTTCTGTGAACGGTCACTCGCGGCTGTGGCTGGCGCTGCCGATTATTCTTAGAAACCGCGATATCTGCAAGCAGATGTCACGACGATGCCCACTTTTCACATACGACACGCTCTCTGGAAGCATGCGACTATTGGGCTAGACGATGCTCAGACCGAGAGAAGCCCCATTTAAACCCACAAATGCTTATCTGGGATTTCCACATCTGTAACGACGCGACGGGTCCCCCAATTGCGATGTTCGCGGCGAGAACATCTGCGTCCTTGGCTACGGATGAGTTGACAGCTCTAGCGCTGGTGGACTGAGTGCTGGTCATGACGACGATTGGCGGAAGCGTGCGGCAAGCTCCTCTGAACACTGCCTTCAGCTGGGTCAAAGAGCGGTTCCGAAGGTTCAAACTTTGGTCGTCTTGATTACAAGCAGATGAGGTGTGATGGGAGAAGGCCAGACGAGAGGTTGCGGACGGAGGAGGCGAAGATAGCGTGCAAGGAAAAGCTTTGACGGCGCTAAGCTGCTTTGAGCCGGCACTCAGCGGTGTGACGGATCCAACTTTGAACTACTCTGGTCCTCAACAACAGGGTAACGACCACATGTATTTCAATATTCGCGTTCATTGAAGGTATACATGATTGATAGGGTGACGAGACTCGTGCTGCCGCGACTTGCCCCTGTGCCTTATCGCGATGGTGTGATGGACCTGAACAAAGCATGCTCAACAGTTTCAGATGACTCAGGTTAGAGCTTCCATGCTGCTACTCTGTACACCCTTTCTAAGTGATATCTGAAGGCGCCTGGGAGAACGTAGATCCTCCCAAGCTGGACAGATATCAGATTCGTGGCTGCCAATGGTTTCCGGTAGCTGCACCCATCCGGAAGAGGCAACCACAGGCGCCCACTTCAGCCCTGGACAAAGCGAACTCAAGATTCAAATAGAACGAGCCCAAATTGCTACTAGTCTCATCATCGTGCCTTACCTGAGAGATGATGATGCGGACCCAACAAGCCTTCGAGAGCGCTGACGACGAAGGAGACTGTCACCCTTTCGCGGAGCCCACCACGATTCCAGCAATTCCTGGCTACCTACATACCTACTCCGTACTCAAGCTCACTCCACCATGGAACCGAGACTACTCTAGGAGTACGATACTCCTCCGCCACCTTGAGATGCCACATGGGGTACAGACGATTACATAAGATGCTGCTTACGTGTAGGATGTCCTTGGCCCCCGAGATGAGCTTGACAACCGAGTGGATGTGGGGCAGCTCTTCCACCCCCAGAGTCCTCACCTTCCCCCGCATCGGAAGATCTCAAGAGATGGCGCAGCATGGAGAAGAGCTACCACCCCCAGTTCCGCCCTGTGTGATGCATGCCCCACCTTCTGAATACATGTTGTCTTATAAGACAAATTGATTGAGTGATCCGAGTACTCACCCTGCAAGACTGACCAAGAGACACGAGTAACCATGCCGAAGATCAACCATGTGCGCGTCCCTGAGCCCTGAGTATGCGGGATTGGTACAACTGACTAAGTGGCGCAGGTTGTCATCGCGGGCGCTGGCCCTTCTGGACTTCTGCTGGGTGTAATGCTCTCACGGAACCATGGCATACGAGTCACGGTTGTCGACGCCGACTACAAGATCAACGACAATCCACGCGCAGCCCATTACGCTCCCTCCGCCATCTACGACTTCCACCGCGCTGGGGTATATGACGATATCGTTAAGGAGGGCTTCCACCCGAGGGGCGTCTGCTGGAGATATTTGGACACAACGTTCATCGCTGGCATGGGACGCGAACCCGACACTTCGAAAAATGCTATGGTGGTGTTACCTCTCGATCAGGTGTGCCCCATATTCCAGAAGCACTTCGAGAGCTTCCCTGGCAACAAGATACTTTGGGGCCACAAGGTCGTTGGTGTGGAACAAGACGAGAAGGAGGCCCGGGCTATCTGCGAGAAGAAAGATGGAACAACAGTCAAGATTGGTGGAGACTTCCTTGTCGGCGCCGACGGTGCATCTAGTGGAGTTCGAACTGCGCTATTTGGGAAGGAGTATCCCGGCGAGACGTTAAGCAAACAGATCGTTGCTACCAATGTATGCCATGTTCTTTCCGCAGCGGTGCGTGATGCTAACAGCAGCAGGTCTATCTACCCTTCGACGAGCGTTTCAATTACTGGGACTCAAACTTCATCGTACATCCCGAAGATTGGTACATGGCGGCAAAAATAACCACGGATGGCTTGTGGCGCGTAACCTATGGCGATGATGCCGGCCTTTCTCGCGAGGAAATTGTCAAGCGCCAACCCCTACGTTTTGAAAAGATTCTACCTGGCAACCCTAAACCCGGAGACTACCAATTGAAGAGCATGAGCCCATATAAGCTGCAGCAGAGATGCGCACCTAGTTTCAGGGTAGGCAAAATCGTACTCGTGGCCGACGCGGCGCACTTGTGCAACCCATTGTAGGTGCAAATCGTCTGATCACAGCGCGACGTCTGCTAATAAAGATTGCCAGTGGTGGCCTTGGTCTGACGGGTGGTTTCGCCGATGTCGGCTCCCTATACGACTGCTTCGCCGGCATCCACGAAGACCAGCTCGACGAAGACATTCTCGACAAGTACAGCGAGGTCCGCATCAACCTTTGGCGAGACATGATTGACCCCATGTCGCGTGCCAATTTCCACCGCCTATGGGATGACGATTATAAGGAAGATCGTGAAAACTTCTTTAAGATGTGCGAGAAGGCAAATGACGATCCTGTATGGGGGAAGAATGTAGCCGAAGCTATTCATGCTATACGGCATGACTTCACACAGTACTACAAGACCAAGCCCGCGGCACTCAATGGTGCGCAAGCGTAGGAACACCTTTGACTTCTTCTTCCAGCTTGTAGATATCTAATACTACCAATGTACGATTTCTGTACCTGGACTTGCCCCACTTAGAGACCTTGTGCCTTACCCCGCTTGCTCGCGTCCATAGGTACTAGGCGACGCGTATTATGCACCCTCAACATCGGATCAATCTCACCGTTCATCGCATCGACAGATGCCAAATATCAAGCTCTACACCCAATCACGAAGACTTCTATACACATTTCGCATTGTTTATGCTCTCTAGACTACCCCGCACCACACACGGAAGGGTCACGTACCCCACTTGGAGAAGTGCGACAATCTGCGCCCCAAAGAGAGCATTGATGTCTTGCCGAGGGCCATTTATGCAGATGACTGGACGAATGAATTCGAGGGCACGGTAGTCGTTGGACTAAAAACACTACAATAGCATCCATGTTGCCTTTCCAGTTCCCTCGAACGTGATATTCGCTCGAAATCCATCCTTGACCATCATGGCATCCATCACTGCCTTGCTACCCACTGCTTTCCTTGCAGTAGGGATCTTGGTCCTAGCAAAGCTATGGCGAGATTTCCAATTCAAGAAGAGATACAACTTCCCACCAGGTCCCAAGGGTCTACCCCTCGTAGGCAACATGTTCCAAATGCCACCATACCATCAAGGCCCATGGGCGAAAGACCTCGCTGAGAAATACGGAGAGATGTACGTTCCCATCGCACTGCTAACCTTCTTTCTCGCTCAACACTCAACACTGACTCATATCCTGACAGGTTCACAATCAAAGTCGCAGACAATACATGGGTCTTCCTAAACTCTTCCCGCGTCGTCAACGACCTGCTCGAAAAGCGGTCCTCCATCTACTCCTCCCGTCCCTCCTACCCCTACACCTCGAGCCTGCTTTCAGGAGACTGCCGCATGGTAATGCAACCCTACGGCGCGCAATGGCGCTCGATACGCAAAATCATGCACGCCATCCTCAACATCAAGAACGCGCCGACCTTCGCGCCATTCCAGGACCTCGAGTCGAAACAGCTCGTCTACGAAGTCTTGCAGGACCCCGAGAAGTGGTACCTGGCCAACCAGCGATTCGCGAATAGCGTGGTTATGAGCGTGGTGTTTGGCAAGCGCATCATGGACCGCATGGAGGACAACGTCGAGGCGCTCTTCGATACGAGTCGCGAGTTCATCATGGCTATGCAACCGGGCGCTAATCTGGTCGATACGTTTTACATCCTAGATAGGTTGCCGACGCCGCTGAAGTGGTGGCGGAAGAGAGGGCAGAGGGGGCATGATAAGGTGCTCAAGGTGTACACGACGGAAGTCGAGGACTTGAGGCGCAGGATGGAGCAAGGCACGTGCCCGCCGTGCTTTGCGACGAAGTTCCTGGAAGATCCAGAGACGGAGAAGTTGGGCAAGACGCAGACGTTGTTTGCGCTGGGAAGTCTGATGGAAGCGGGATCGGATACTTCGCGTATGACGATCAGCCAGATCATAGCTGCGGCCGCGAGTGATTCGTCGTGGGTGAAGAAGGCTCAAGCACAGCTTGATGAAGTCTGCGGGTATGCTACGCGACTCCCCGAGTTTTCGGATCGCCCGAGGCTGGAGTACCTGAGTGCGGTGGTGAAGGAAGGGTTTCGATGGCGTCCGTTTGCGGAGATTGGGGTCCCGCACATGCTGATCAAAGATGATGAGTACGAAGGCTACAGATTCCCGGCGAACACAGTCTTCACGTGGAATAACTGGGCTCTGGCGTTGGGTGAGAAGGAGCACAAAGATCCGATTAGATTCTGGCCTGAGCGGTGGCTAGACGAGAGTATACAGGGTTTCAAGAAGGAGAGGTTGGAGGATCCGCTAGCGGGACACTGGGGCTTTGGAACTGGTATGCATTATGCTCATTCTTCTTGGTGTGTGAGGTGTATGCTAACAGTGCGTCTAGGACGACGCGTATGCACCGGCTATCATGTTGGTGATACCAACGTCTGGATCGCGATTGTGAGACTGTTATATTGCTTTGACTTTCACCAGGTACCGGGAAAGGAGGTGGATACGATGAACATCAACCCGGGTGAGCATCGATGGGCGCCGTTTGATGTCGAAATCAAGGTCAGGAGCGAACAACATGAGAAGCTCATTCGAAAGGTGGGAAGGCCGGCTATCGACGTGCGATATTAGCTGCATAATCTCAACGATTTCTCCACTAGAAGAAATAAATTGATGGTGGCTTGTACTATGACAGTAAGAGGTAGCAACTGTGCTTGTGCTAATCAGAGGCTCCCAGCCACGTTGATATTAGCCCTCGGAAAATTGATTATAGACTAACGTGATTAGATATGGTATACATCTGCAGATTCCGAATCAAATCAGACGTCAAGACGTCGAGCTTGCCGTCGGGCTCGGCAGAGGGACATATGGCTCTGTATGCGTAGCCTTTGCGGTCCCGTTCGTACTGTAGTCATCCGTAACGACTTCGCTTCCATCTGCGATTACGAGCTGGCTAAGCACCCTTCGGAAGAGCTCTAGGCTGGCCTTTGGTTGATAGTAGGGTATCTCATGACCGGCTTCGTAGATTCGCGTAAATGAGAAGTTTCCGTACTCTCTGACCTCTCCGTATTCTGTTCCATCAACTAGGAAGGGCGTATAGCCCGCCGCCTGGAATTCTTCCGAGTTCGTGTAGTTTACCGCTAACGAGACGGCTTCGCCGCCAAACCAGTTGCAGATGTAGTCTGCATCGCCGTAAATCAGAGCCACGCGTACGCCGTATCCGAGAATTTCTTCGAGATCTTCGATGAAATTGGGCCACACAAAGTCACCTGTGCTGGCAAAGCCGCTCGATACATTTGGTGCGTTACTCCGTGTGTAGTTGATGTTGACTCCGAGTACTTCTTGCGTGCTCGCTAGATTCAGAAATCTTAGCCAGTTCTCAGATGGTGGGGTCGGGTCGTCATAAGGGTGTCTTATGTCGTAAACACCGCGGCCGCCGTAGGCATAGTATGGCTCTTCGACCAAAGAGCGGCAGAGGGTCGTGGCTTGTGAGCAGGCGAGCTGGCCATCTTCGGTGTTGCGATCCGACTCTTTGCAGTAGCTGATCTGATCGCGGCAACCGTCTGGTACGTAATAGGCAAATTTCATGAATTCGTATACAGTGTCGTTAATGGCCTTAATACCGTACGTATTGTTCACGGCAAATTCGGGATAGTAAGGAGCTTGGATTTCTTCGTCGATGATGCCGTTGATTATTCCGAGTGTATCCATTTGCAGCTGCGTGCCTGTGATGGATCCGTTTTTGATCCCTTCGTTTTGTTGATAGAAATAATTGTAAAATCCGGGTCCATAATGACCTCCATAACTTTCCGTCCAGAGATTGAAAGTGAAATTAGTGATGTCGGGGTCAAGCTGCGGAGATAGATCGAGAAATGCCTGCAGGATGTGCCACGCTCCGACGGCCGCGGCCTCGGTTGTATTTGCCTTGTCTGGGTCAACGAGGGAGTATCGTCCTTCGTCATCGACTCTTGTAGTCTCATAGGAGAAGCCAACGCCAACTGGTTGCGACAAATATAGCATGTTTGACTCCTCGTTCCAAGAATATGGGTTCCACTGAGTTTTCAGTTCTTCCGTGACATTGCATGGTCCGTGCTCTAGATGCTGGTTAGAATCATATACCCAGATAAGGAACGTTGTGTACCTTCGAAGAGCCCTATCAACGAGTCGCTACCCGGCCCTCCATTGAGCCAGAGGGTCAGCTACAATGTCATTAGCCAGGTCCCTCGTGAGCTATGGTAACGACTACTGACCGGCTTCTCCGAAGGATTCTCTCTTGCTTCGAAGAACCAGAAGAACATGTTAGTTTTCTCATTTAGACTGATATATCCAGCATAGTCATCAACACCCTCTGCTGTCTCACAGACGCCCTCCTTTCCAGGCTGTTTGAACCGAATGCTGGCACCTTGCGGTGAGGTTATGGTTCTCACACCAGTTGGATCTGCTGGAATACCGCGTTCCTTTAGAGTAGGCTTGCGCGCAACGCCGAGGCCGACGCAAGCAAGTACAGCTGTGAGTAGAGCATGACGCGCCATCGTGAGGCTTTTTCCTGTGAGAAGGATCTTGGACAAGAACGGATGAGACCATGATTCTGGGCGTTGCCTCTGATCTTATATTCGCTCAGGGTGCGGTGGCTTGGCTTCTAATGTCAACCTTGCCCCGCATGCCGTCAATTGCATCACCTCTTAGCGATGAACAGCTTCATCCTGAATAGGGAAGTTGCGTGATATTGCTGGGCACAGCAGGGGCCGCCATTGGCTTGCTTCCGTTATCTTTCGTTCCGTCTACCAGGTCACTCGAAGATGCGGCACAGTGACAGGCAGAAGAAAAGTTTCCAGGTACGATTGTATTTCTTCCTCTTTCTCAAAGCAGCTGGTTCATGGAATGACTCGGAGATCCAATCTCGGTAAGTTACCTGTGCTGCTGTTCCTCAAAGCCTTACTCAGGAGAACCACAACTACGATGTGCGATTCCCTTGAATTGACAAGACGCATAAGCTCCAGGAAGCTCGAGAAGGGACCAGGACGGATGTGATGTTGTGTATGGATCGCTTGAGCTCGTAGCCTGATGAGGAAGGTGTCTAGGGGCCAGGAACGCTCAAGACGGTTGCCAAGTCTGGTTCCGCACTTGGCATGCTTACCTCCGCCACTTTGCGATATTGGCGGCGTCATCCATTATGTGGTGTATGAGTACTATCGGTGCCTACGTATGTGGTGGACAGAAGTTGAGGAAGTATAGTCAACGGAGGTGTGAGAGGAACCGAACAGACGCGTTGACGTAAGCAGCCTACGCTAGCCTTATATGGCTTCTGCCTGTTTGTTGCCGGGAAGTTTTCTCTCTGGACACGACAGCAAGGATCCCAGCATGAGGTAGCATGTATACGATAATTCATCATCTCCAACTCCACCTCGTGAAAAGCCTTGCGTTTTTATGGTTTCCTGAATTGATTGATTGTGCACAGCACTGAACATGGGAGTAGGCGTGCATGGCAAATCAACGCTAACCTCAATTGGAAGACTGCTTACTAACATGGGCTCACTCACACCTCCACGCGGGTCTGATATCCTCTCGCATGAGCTATCAACTTTTGTCTGCTTTGCGACTTGTTTCCGCGCAACGGATTCATTGACCGGGTTACAGCATCTCCCCGCGGATGGGGATGGATCCCTTGTGGGACCCTTCCACACGATTCGTTCAGCGCATCCTTTTAGCCGGTCGATTCATCTATTCAAAGGCGGAGAAACCGGGAACGTCGATAAACATCAAGTCATACAAGCTTTTTATCCTGGGGAGGCAGCACATCGAAACGAGATGCTCAGATCTAGCACGTTCTCTAAATGAAACATGCGTCGGAGCTAAGCAGAAAGAACGCGTGGTGACTCTCAAACACGGTTCCAACGCAATCGTGTGCCGATACTGTATGGACGGAAAGACTACTTGGGCTCTGAACACTGGAGCCGATGGTTAATTAGATACAAGGGGAGTTCTATCATGACGACTACAAGTATGATACGTTGTTTAAGAGCCCAAATCTGCCCAAAGGGCCAGCATACCTCCACTTGGTAGACATTCATCGCCACATCCTATTCAACATGGTTAGAATAAGTTTTTTGGCTGCCCTCATCTCAGGGCTATATGTCTATGCAAACCCGGTGGAGAAACGCGCGTCACTACAACAGATCACCAATTCGGGAATCTCGAATCCGACCAATGTAGGGTTTTACATGTATGTTCCGGACAAGATTGCGACAAGCCCCGGCATCGTAGTGGCGATTCACTATTGCACTGGGTCTGCTCAGGCATACTACTCTGGTTCTCCATACTCAACACTCGCCGAGCAATACGGCTTCGTCGTCATCTATCCCAGTAGCCCTCACAGTGGCACCTGCTGGGACGTTAGCTCGAAAGCTACCCTTACGCACAATGGTGGCGGTGACAGCAATGCCATCGCTAACATGGTGACATGGACGGTCAACAAATACAGCGCTGATACCAGCAAAGTATTCGTTACAGGAAGCTCGTCAGGTGCTATGATGACAGTAAGTTTAGAGCACAAGTTTTGGACATGGGCACTGATGACTTGTTTAGAATGTACTGGCCGCCACCTATCCGGAATTGTTCAAAGCGGGCATTCCTTATTCAGGAGTACCTGCTGGATGCTTCGTCTCTTCCAGCGGTGGCGTCGATGCTTGGAACAGCACATGTGCTCAAGGCGATTCAATTGCGTCGCCCGAAGCCTGGGCAAATGTCGTAGAGGCTATGGATCCTGGGGTTTGTGCATCCTCTGCGCTGAATTGTCCTAGCTAATCAGTCAGCAGTACAACGGCACCCGTCCGAAAATGCAAATCTACCATGGCTCTGCCGACACCACCCTCTACCCCAATAACTATAATGAAACCATCAAGGAATGGGCGGGTGTCTTTGGTTATGACTACACCAAGCCCACCCTGAGCGAAGCGAATACACCCCTAACCAATTACAGCAGGGACACTTTTGGACCGTTGTTACAAGGCATATACGCGACCGGCGTGGGTCATACGGTTCCGATTCAGGGCAACGAAGACATGAAATTCTTTGGGTTCGCCTCCTAATCGCTGAATGAAGCTCATTTTAGCGAATCCCGTAGTCAATTGAACCCCTACAGTCCTGTCCAGTCTGAACGATTTTGTTCAATGATCACCAGGTCAAACTGTGAACATGCGCTGCAGCTCTTGTGGCCCATCAACAACCCCCGCATCTACGAACTCATCAGCTCCACCCAGCCGTTGTAATCATGTACAGCGATTCCCGCCACAATGCCAGCCACCTGCTCGCTAATAGCTGCTAGATCACTAGTAAGTGTGCTCCCACCCTTCCCATAGTAACTGATCAAATCACCGTCGCTCTGTTCCGTCATCTCCACCGCAAGCCACACCTCTTTCTCGCTCGTCCCAGCAAGCTTCAGCGCTGCAGCCGCAATATCCATGAATGCATCAACGTTATTTCGATACGTCATGAATGTCGCCGAATCAATGGTGTCCAACATCCAGACATCTAAGGTACTACCATCGCTGGTAACAATTTCGTTCGCCCAGAACGGCAGATCTGTGGCAAGGCTCAACCCCTTCCCTGACGCGAAAGTCCTGATTTGCTGTACGAGGGTCTGGAGGATGGATACGTAGGATGATTTATTCGCTTCCCAGTCGTCCAGTACCCAGGGTTCGATATCCATGTGTATACCGGTAAATCTTTGGTCCTCACTGGTTGTGTTGCCCTGGTATTGCTCAATCCAGTTGAGCTGCGCTTGCAGCGTGGGCGTTCCGCTACCTAGGATCCAGTTCGGGTTGCCGAATAGCGCGTCGACTTCGACGCCATTTGCAGTACATGCAGAGATGAAAGACTGCCAATCGGCATTGGAGATATCTGCGTTTACTCCAGCATAGACGCGTGAGACGCCCTGAGCTGTTGCGAAGGAAATAAATTCCGAGACTTTAGAGGTGTCGGATATGAGCTCAGATTGCCAGAGCCAAGTCGCGCGAGAGACTGTTGTTGATGATGCGATGGAGGAACTCTTCTGCGTGGGCGCTGAGTAGACGGGTGTAAAGAGAAAAGTAAGAGGCAAAACGAGTGTGGTCCAGTGCATGGTGTACGATGTTTTAAAATTCAAAGCGCGACAGTATGGAACGAGAGAATGGAAGAAGAGATAATGAAAGCAGAGAGCTACCTATAGGGGAGAGAATACGGGTAGTAGGAAATTTGAAACAGAACTCTCGTACGAGCTCATCTTAGAAACCGTTACACTAGATTCTTCGCCAGTAAATGATTGCGGGGGACTAGAGTCCTTAGACTAGTAGACGCACTGCATAATTCACGTAGCATTATACACGCACGTTGAACAGGACGTTTTCAAATTGGAAGCTGCCATGGCGCTCCAAGGTTGGCCATCTAGTTGGTGTAAAGGAGTCAGTGACGGCGAATGAAGGTTTGTTGTTGGTCAACGCACGGACGACGCCTGATTCACGCCATGAGTACTGATGCCAATGCTCACTCGCCGAGAAACTTTACGGATGCTGTATACTAAGGAAGTATGTGGGAGGAATCATGATAGACGTGTAAGGCTCTCCTGTGTGCCATCACGTTCCATGGCTAACTCTCGTAGAGCTCTCTGGATTAGGCTTAGCGTCTCTCACCGCCAAGCTCATTAACGCCGAGGTCTTCGTCCGAACCTTCGCTCATAAGCTCGAGAACCTGACTCAAGTCTCCTACTGAAGCATCGCTCTTTCTTTCACCCATCAGCAGGATGCTGCTCGCGCTCATACTTGTCTCGGTGTTTGTTTTCCGAGTTGTATATGCCAACATCACCGACCCAGAGATTCCATCCGTAGCCCCACAACAATCATGTCACGTTTCCACTTTTCAAGCACCAGTCATTCCAGGAGTGTCGATATTATCCATGAGTGCTGAAGAGCGACACGAATTTACACTGCATCCTCCGCGTTCTGCCGCGGCTGCAACCACCTCAATCAACTTCTGCGACGTCAAAATTCATTTGACACATCCTGGCACCAACGACGACGTCCTTGTGGAGGTCTGGTTACCTCTCGAAGACTGGAACGGCAGATTCCAGGCAACCGGAGGAGGCGGCTATGCCACTGGCATCTTCGATCTCGCTTTGGGGCCTGCTATCACCACTGGGTACGCAGCCGCATCTACCGATGGTGGTCATGATGAGGGCTTTGCTAGTATAGAGTGGGCGCTCAATGAAGACCACAGCATAAACTGGAATCTTTTGCATAACTTCGCAGCGAAGAGTCTAGCAGATATGATCCTTGTTGGCAAAAGCATTACGGAGCAATTCTATGGTGAAGCACCGCATCACTCCTACTGGAATGGCTGTTCCCAGGGTGGAAGACAGGGATTTGCAATAGCGCAGAAATACCCAGACCTGCTAGATGGAATTGCTGCACATGCGCCTGCTCTGTCAATCGTAAGCTTGTTCGTGGCGGAATTTTGGCCGCAGCTGGTGATGAAAGAGTCGGACACTTTTCTAAGCAACTGTGAGCTTCAAGTCTTCGAGTCGAAGGAGCTGGATGAGTGCGACACGCTTGATGGTGCGGTAGACGGAGTCATCGAAGACCCGAGTGTCTGTAAATTCGACCCAGCTATACTCGTTGGTCAGAAAACGAGGTGCGATGAAGGGAAGGTGGAAGTAACGAAAGGAATGGCCAATGTGTTTCGTAAAATTCGAGAAGGACCGAAGACGCCATTTGGTGAACAAGTCTGGCACGGGCTTACGTACGGCACGCCCACCCAGTTCCTGGCTAACATTACAACGACTCCAGATGGTGCACGCATCCAGAACCCCTTCCAGATTTCTTCATTTGGATTTCGCAATCTTTTACTGAAGGATCGATCATTCGACCTCTCCATTCTTACATACTCGGACTACATGGCTCTTTGGACACAGGCATCTCATCAATACGGATGGCTGCTGGATGCCAATGTCCCAAACCTTGACGCGTTCCGAGATACTGGGGGTAAACTGCTCAGCTGGCATGGCATGAGCGATCCCCTAATTCCGTATCAGAATTCGGTTCGTTATCGCGAGAGTGTACAAATGGAAATGGGCGGTGCGGGAAGTGTCAATGAATTTTACCGACTCTTCCTTGCACCTGGCGTAGGACACTGTAACTCTGGAGTCGGACCAGTCCCAAAGGATGCGCTCCAGCAGCTCGTCGACTGGGTAGAAAAGGGAGAGGTGCCGGAACGATTGGATGCCGAGACCCTGGATAAAGAGGGCGAGCTTGTGACAAAGGAGCTATGTGCATTCCCAACCAAGTCCAAATTCATGGGTGTAGGTGACCCAAAGAGAGCCTCGAGTTGGAGTTGCGAGGGTGAAGAGAACGAAGAAGAGACACATGATAAAGACACTGCAGATTTTCTGGGCGGGCTGAAAGACAAGCTCACTCAAGCCGCCCTCGGCATGGGCTTAAGAATCGGGTGAAAGGTTTCCTGGCTGCACCGGATGTAAACGGAATGAATTTTAGAAGCCTTGGGAGGGTGACGCCTAAGAACTTTCTGAATGTTACGCCCGCCATCTACTGACGCGTAATGATAACTGAGAGCCACATGAATATAAGAAGCGATACATCGTCCTCACTATCCGACAGTCTGTTCTCCCCCGGATACCATACCAAGGTCAGCATCCCACAACTATGAGCCAAAGTGGAATTTGCCGTGGGACGTTATACAAACATATCGGCACAGCCTCTCAGCCTGAAGCATAGCGGGTGCAGTGCCCCATTTGGATTGGTGGTCAGCCACGTGGAAACGATCATCCAGAGTGGTTTGTGGGGCTGACCCTGGTCGTCGCAAACCCGATTGAGATTTTACCGATGGATCACCTCAATTGGCATCAATCACGCCTTTTCTTCTGACAAAAATCACTTTGGGTCAATATGAGAACCCCTTTCGGGGACTATGTACGGCAATTGTGCTTCACTTACTGGTCAATCTCCATACCCGTCTAATGTGCTCGATTTCCCTATATACATGATACCTTGGCATTCATTAAGTCCATTGTGGTTTCTGTACTCCCTTTCGAAAACTCCACGATCTTGAAAGATTCGATCATGCTGCTGTCTTTTCTCGCAGTACTGGCTAGCAGTTGCGTCCGCGCAGACCCGATTGACACATTTGCCAATGTCACCGTCTACGATCCCGGCACAGCTTCTGCAGATGTCAACTACGCACGCACTCTAAACCTTCCAAATAATACTGTTCTGGCAACTTGGAGCGACTTCAATGAAGCCAATGCAACGATTCCGATATATCGCTCTACCAATAACGGCTTTTCGTGGTACCCACTCGGAATTGCAACCTCTGATGACCCTGGACGGAGGCTTCTTCAACCGCACCTGATATACGTGAACGAAACATTTGGCGAGTACGATACCGGAGCAGTCCTTCTGGCAGTTAATGCAGTGGACAGCAAGAGCACAAACATCGAGATTTATGCTAGTGGAGACAATGGCGAGAGCTGGGCTTTTGTGAGCAGGGTCGCTAGTGGAGGCCCTGCTAATACTACGAATGGTGCTACCCCGGTTTGGGAGCCTTTTCTGTTGTACCAGTATGCACCGAGCTACCCAATCTTGAGACCGAGATGATCATATACAGGGCGAGAAAGAGCACACTGACGTATCAATAGCGATCACAAAGTTACTGTATACTACTCCGATCAACGCGACGCACAGCACGGGCAAAAACTCTCCCACCAAACAACGCAGGACGACTTTGATAGCTGGGGTTCTGCGATCGATGATGCAGCCTTCCAAACCTACACTGATAGGCCAGGAATGCCTACTGTCGCTAAGGTACCACATTTCTCTGTGAATTCCTAAATGATTACTCATATCATACAGCTGCCGAACGGGCAATTTATCATTACGTTCGAGTATGCTCAACTACTTAAGAATTCAAGTAGTAACTACACCTATCCCGTATACTACAAACTAGCAACATCGCCCGAGAACTTCGCTTCTGAGCCTGCCCATAAACTTGTCGTCGACAGTGGCGCGAAACCCAACGCTGGCCCGTACGTGACTTGGACATCATACGGGGGAGTGAATGGCACGATAGTAGTCAGCGACAGCGACAGCAACCCTGTCTACATAAACCAAGCGCTTGGTCAAGGCACATGGAAGGAATTGAAGACCACAGCAGGGCGAGCTTACTCGAGAGAGGTACAAGTTCGTAAGTAGACAGCGTGGCCCTCAATCGATTGTCGGACTAATCCAGGATAGCGGACAACGATAACACAAAACTGAGATTTGCTGGAGGAGCAGAATTCGAACAAGAGACGCCGAGTCAGATTCTGGTAACAATCATGGATCTTGCAAAAGCTCTTGGCGGATAGGGCCGAGGTCGGAGAGTTCATTGTTGTCTACTGCGCTAAATCATCCAGTCGCTGACAATCGAAGAAAAATCCTTTTGCATTGTGCGTTATTGCAGACAATTGATCGTGTTCTTTTCAGATGCTGCTCTTCTCCTATGCCCATTCATTTGCACTGGACATTGATACACTCACACGTCTACAACACTACAAAACAACTATACCAATCCATTTTCATGATGAAATCAACTACGCTCCTCACGCTTCTATGGACAGCCGCGCTTTCATTTGCGGCTCCAGACTCTTCGCTCAACTCAACGGGCGCATCGTCCTTAACACCAATCCAGAATCTTCCGTTCTTGAAAGGCCGCGAGATGCCCGCCCAGCCTCCCGGCAACTTCAAGGATTGCGCTTCAAATGAAATGCACTACCCCGCTCTCGACGAATATTTCAGAGCCTTAGAGAAGGCTTGCATAACGATGATTCCCTCATCCTACTATTTCGTTCAGTATGGCTACAAACGCACGACCGTTGATGTAGCAGTCTACGATTGGCCTACTACTGTAGGCATGAGTTTCGAACTCTGGCAGTATCATGATCAGCAACCGGACCAGACTTTGAGTCAACAGCAGTGTATGGATGGGTTTTACAAGGCAGATGACTCTGGCATCGACGGGTGTCGTGTCACGAACGATGGCGGTGGAGGTGAGTTGCTCGTGAAGGGTTATAGGTTTGACAAGGCGTCGGATGGTTTCGAAACGGTCTCTTTTCAGGCTACTATTCTAGGGTAAGGTAGGGGCGTCGAGTGATTTCAGCTTCGAAGGTTTTGTTTACACAAATGCTATGTTAGCTATGAATACACAGTCGTTACTCTATTATTTCCAGTTGGCTATTGTTGCACTGACGGTAAGATTGCTATCTCTATACAAATGCCAAGGGCACATAACCCGACGCAAGGGACGGATACACAGTTCACTACGCTGCCTGCTTTGGCGCGCACTGAATGATGACAGGCTCCGATAATGGACAAGTGGTCATATGATCATGGAACCTTCATTGATTACAGGTATACAGGTACGTTTCCTTTGTTATTCGTGCCCTATCAGATGCCCTAAGAAGCCTTGTCTCAAGGCCTAGCCTTCTCAAAGTTCGTTCAACATTGTGCACAGTGGACCCATTCAACTCACAAGAGTTTCGAATTTCCCAGCACACTTGACGATTCACCAACATCTCAACTACCTACAACAAGTACAAACATTCGTAAAACTACTATTGTGACCAAGAGAACGACATACACCATGCAATTATTGCTCGCAACCGCTCTTCTACTCGCACCACTTGCCCGCGGGGCCCCAAGCGGTCCCAGTGCCCCAGCAATTCCGGATGACATGCCTCAGTGCGCCGGCACTGTGGCCACTTACTATCCGACTCGCCTAGACTACATGAACGCCGCTATCAGTGCCTGCAAGTCACTCTTCAACGGGAAATCGGGTCTGACTGTGAACGCGGGCTGGAACCGATGGTACCTGCCAGTCACCACATACAACTCGACCAAAGGCGGGTCTGGCCTCCGGGAATTTGACTTCGAGATATCCTCGACCAGCAATGCCCAAGCGGCGCAGGTCATTCCCTTCAATGACTGCGTCGAAGCATTCACGGTGACTAAAGACGGGACGGAGCATGGGAGCTGGGGAACTTGGGGTAAGAGGACGATGCATGATCAGAAGCACATGCCGTGCTGGATCACAGACTCGTCTGGTAATAAGCAGGAGATTGTGCAGGATTGGCTGGTCGATAGACATAGGGATGGATTTCAGGACGTGAACTTCAAGAGCTATCCTGGGCCTCAGCCCTAGATATGGGTTTCGTAGTCCCAATGGGTTATGACTAGCCTAAATTATCATTTTCGATAATTCTAAAATAGACTTCCGAATTCAGCGGCCGCTAAAGTGGGGTTCTAGAATTGGAAGCCTGAAACGTGGTGTAGCAGGCAAAATGTCTCGGCGTTGTTTCGCCATGCCGGCCCGCTGTGAGATCCGAAGATCTTGTTTCTCGAAACCGGGCTACGCTTGATGGAGATCTTCGGCTTCGATCATGCCGACGGCCTTGACTGAGTTGTCACCGCAGGTGGCTGAGCTGGAACAATTGCTGCCATTGGACAATGCGCTTCGTCTCTTGGTGGATGTATTTTCCGAACTTCCAGCTGCAACTTTCCCAAAATACTGGCAGTGACCGCGAAATAGAATAAACTGAGTTGCCGAACGACGTCAAGATACTTTGGAAGTCAAGTCACGGTATGTTCTTCGATGCTCTTTATGCACAAAGAGGGGCGTTGCCAGATATGCTAATTGTTTGTATGCATCGGGGGAGTGACTTCCGGATGTACCTTTCCGACAGTGCTATCAAAGTGCTTTTCTCACGACCCACAAAATCTTGAACATGACAAGCTTAAGACGTCGAAAAAAAATAGATCGATATTCCATGAGAATGTCAAGTAACCGTCGGTCACACTCTGCAGCTTTCCATGATAGCAATAAAGTCCGATGAGCTATGTCTTGTGAGCCATGCTTTGCGATATCACCCTACTCTTATGACTACTACCTCACATCTCACAAGTGGTTGGCTGAAGTAGACGTCACTTGACCCCCACTCTTATCATTACTCGGTGCAAGAGGTGGGTCCGACGCCACTGGTCCCGTATTTTGCAAATCGCAGCAGATGTACCTTCGGATGTACGAATGCCCTCTATGGCACACGAGTCGGTTGCAGAGCCGGTATCTTGAAAAGCAGACGTGGCGGCCGGGTGGCTTCCTCAGTGCTGGACGACTCAACTCATTACTTAACACCTAATCTTAATATTAATACGTGGCAGTGCCACTCCTGATTCAGAATGAACGCTTCAGCAACAATTCGAGCGGAGTACGTCCGGGCATCACGAATCAACTTCCGCCCAACGACTATCGCATCTCTACCTTCCATCCCAGAGCTTCAGGCTCGACCGGCTCAGGAGCACAGACTAGTTGACTTTAAACCTATCGACCATATCGAGCACCGGATAAACTGCGAACGAGAAAGATACGACGAGGAGAAGGGGCCTCCGACTACATCGTTCATGGACCTCGATGACGAAGTGAAGGAGTCATTTACTCAAAGAGTCAAGAAGATGTATACTGTGTTCCCCGTTCGGGATCCGACGTATCTTGTTGCCGTCGTCTTTTCCCTGGGCAGCCTCGACTTAATCATCAATGCTTTCTTCGAGCTTCTTCCACAAGCACATCCGGAGAGCATGTTCGAGACCCAGAAGATGCTCGCTATACCATCAACGACATTGATCGGCTCAGCCCTGTTTCTCGTTGCTGGCTTCCTAGACACGTTCGGTGCCCTAAACGCCGATCGCGGAACACTCGAGACCACGAAATCTGGAGAAGGAGTCAGCACCGTTTATAAGCCTGCGCTCTTGGGAAGCAAAGAGTGGGCCTGGGTCCCAAGTTCCCAAAAGTTCAAAGACCTTCTGCTAGGGAACCTGGCGTTCCAAGCTGGCTTGATTGTCCTATTCGGCGGCATCATCTTCATGATTTCGGGTGTGACCGAGTTCCCCGACATTATACCAGAAGATTCTCCTTTCTTCGGTCTTCTCGTGTTCGGTCCCCAGGTTATTCATGGCGCGATGTTCTTCATTGCGAACGCGTTGCTTGCGCTGTCGGAGCAGGACTCGTGGTGGAAGCCGAAGCTATCGGACGCGGACTGGCAAGGTGCGATGCTTAATACAGTAGGTGGTTTTGGATTCATGATGGCTGGATTTTTCATGTTCCAAGGAGAGGAGCTGGCTAGCGCCATTGCGGCTCTGAGTGGCAGCTGGGCTTTCCTGGTTGGGAGCTTGCTGCGGTGGTATGTAGTAATGGAATTCTGCTAGGTCAGATAATTAAAGACATTCGTTACCCCTCTCGGTCTGTATCGAGTTCGTGGTAGTTCATATTAGCGCCTTTCCGATATCGTTGGGGTGTGAAATGATTTCCCGCTCAACTGGCCAACGGGGAAGCAACATGCTTTGATGAGTATCGAATTTCTCAAATAGAGTCTCCGTAAGTCTCTTGCTGCGACTGTACATTGAGATGAAAAGGAATCTACCTTCTTGGCAGTGATGCAGAATCCTTAACACGTTGTTCGTGGGGTCCACGCTCAGGGCGTCCCTAAGATTCAAGAAGTCGGTCAACTTGGCCAAGCATCTTCCTGCAGGATTCGATGAAGCCGAAACTCCCACTAATATCGAAATCGGCTGTACTTCCTAGGATTACATCGAGTTCGGAAACTGTGGTGACATGTGTATGTGAATACTGGTCCGAGTACTCCAGCTCAACGATGATTGTACGTTCACATATCATGAATTTATTTGGTCATCAACATCGCTGTCGGACATGATCGGAGTTATCGCTTCTATGACGACCGTCATCGTCGGAGAGGATTGAACAGGAAGCGGAGCTGTACAATATCGTGGACTGCATGTACGTGGAAACCATTAGGAGGCTTCTCGAAACGATTACTTCAAATTATGCTTGTTAATCATCGGTCATATCAAGAGCGAGCACTCATGTATTTGGGTAGTGGGCATCGAGTGAACGCGTGTAGGAGTGGATTTTAGCTCTACCAAAGGCCAAGGCAGGGCTAGGGATTTGTAAGCGCGCTATTGCTCTAGCTCATTTCAGTAAAGGGATGGGTAAGGCACAATTTACCCCGTAGCCTCCTTCTGATTAGTACTCCAATCGAGAGGTCAGTTCGAACTCCGTACCAGATCGTACAAGACGAATTTTCACAAGGCTAGCTTTGCGCTCACCGAACTGCTCTCGTTATTGGCCACGTCTGAGCTCGGACGACCAATGCCGGGTTCTACCTTTGGTGAGCCACATCCTGCGGACGTAGAATCGGACGTTTTAATGTTCAAAATCGCGTAAAAGAGAAACTTTAGTCCGTGTTCGGAAAGAGGAGACCGTCATTTCGAGAATGGTTCGCAGAATCGCGTACATATGCAATGCCAAGCAGCGCAGGTGCAACCCAGGGTCATAACATATAAAAGGTGCAATGCTCGGTTGTGGTATCCATCACGGATGTCTAGAGCCAATTCCAACATGCGCAACTGTCTTTTTGCTGCGGCGTCGCTGAGCCTGGCGGCACTGGTGAGCGCAACAACCAATGCCACCAGCGAGCTACCATATTTCTTTCCACCCAATGCAACTTCACCGCAGAAGTACGAAATATCCGTCGACTCTCTCATCATCGATGAGACTTTGCAAAAGGTCAAGCTATTCCGCCCTTCTCGATCACTTGATGGCGTCCCAGATTGGGAAGATGGCCCTCCTCCTTCGCTCATAAATGACTTTGCCTCCTACTGGAGTAAGGACTACGATTGGTTTGCTGTTCAGGACCAGATCAATAAGAACTTTTCGCATTATGCGACCACCGTTCCGGGTTCCCGGAACTACATGCACCCTATCCCGCTTCACTTCGTTCACGAGCCCTCGACTTCTCCCAACGCGATCCCGTTGCTACTCCTCCATGGGTGGCCTTCGACATTTCTGGAATGGCAGCATGTCATTCATCCCCTTGCTCATCCGGACAACTCCTCTGACCAGTCATTCCATGTGGTTGCAGTGGACTTGCCAGGCTACGGTTTCAGCCCAGCACCCATATCCACCCATCTTGGGCCCCGCGAGATGGGCGATGCCTTCGACGCCCTGATGAAGCAGCTGGGCTACACTAAATATGGAGTGCAGAGTACAGATCTGGGTTGGTGGGTCGGGATGTGGATGGTGCAGGACCACACAGACTCGCTCATAGGGCATAGCACAGACTTCTGGCTTCAAGCACCCAATGCGACAGTCTTGGAGAAGTACGCTGGTAAGTAGTCAGATCAATTCGCAGGAAGAATACCAACTAATCCCGTGTCCAGCAAACCAAACAACACCCGAGGAGAATGAGTATATTGTGGGAATAGGCGAGTTCGAAAACTACCACGCCGGCTACATGGCTATCCACAACACGAAGCCACTACAACTAAGCATTGCAATGAGCGACAGCCCAGTAGGATTTTTGGCATGGATGTTACAGCTCATCACGATCGTCAGTGACGGCTACGAGTACACAAAGGAAGAACTGATAACGAGGGCACTGACTCTGTATATCCCTGGTGCATACAGTAACATCAGGTCATACAAGGAGGTCTTTTATGTGCGTATACATGACTCCTTCCGTTCACTCCACTTCTCCAATTGCTAATTCATTCTTTGACAGCCTTCGAACAGCATTTACGGCCTTCCGCGAACGACCGTCCCCACCGCAGTCACAGAATGGGGCAACCCTGATAATCCGTTCCCACTGCTCAAGAACGCGCAAAAAGCTGTAAGTCAACTCAATGGTAAGATATAACAGGGTACTAGCTCACGTCACTCACTAGCCTCTCACTTGGCTTCAAGAAGCCGCAAATA
Source organism: Lophiostoma macrostomum CBS 122681 (assembly GCA_010405375.1). Classification (NCBI taxonomy): domain Eukaryota; kingdom Fungi; phylum Ascomycota; class Dothideomycetes; order Pleosporales; family Lophiostomataceae; genus Lophiostoma; species Lophiostoma macrostomum. The sequence continues at coordinate 123,943 of MU004322.1, read as the reverse complement.
TCACCTTTTTCCGGCAGCACGATCATTGCGCTCACTTCCCAGCAGACACTTGCCCTGATGAGTGGGTAGTCGATGTCAGGGAGTTCTTCTCGCAGCATGTATAGTGCTATCACTCGGAATTAGGATTTTAGATCCTCTGCAGGAAACATACATTTCCCGATGACGGAATGTAGGTTTTCCTATCTAGTACAACAGTGGGGTGGGCACGTTGATAATGGTCCGGTGGTAAGTCGGAGCTAGTACACAAGTGTAGACATTGCATTCATCTCTGTACTCAATAATTTGATTACAAGTTACACCTAAGCCCCGCCCAACGCCGAATTGCCATATGAACAGAGTGAGAAAATCAGCACTTGAACATTCTGCTTTCTTTGACCCACGGTTTTGCTTTTATGTACGTATCAATTTAGTTACAGAAGACGCTCGAAGCCCGCACATCGTCGTGTCTCCACATCAGCAAAGCGTAGACTTTGAAAATTACACTTTCCGCTGTGGACACACTAGCAGACTCACACTGCAGGAGCCTCGTCATTGCTGGTGTTCAGGTTGACCTTGTGGATCGGATTGTCCGCCGGAGACGCCCTTGGAAAGTGGCTTTCATGCTGTAACACGTAGCACTGGGCATCTTGATACATATCGATAAAGTTTCCCATCGAGAATTTCCAAAGGTGCAGTATCCGCGGTCCGCACTGTTGGTTGAAGAACTTGTCCCACATGACTTCGTTAGCAGGCGGATGTTTGCGTTGTATTCCATCGAGATAGTCTGCGGTCATTCTATCCATTCGTCGACGAGCTATCTCATGCGTAAAGAGTACTGCCAAGGGTCTGTAGTTTTGGTGGGATGATCCCCATCCTGTCTCCGCGCTGGGCCCTCCGCTGAGGCATGCGAATCGGGCCATGGCTATTGGGAGTTCTGGGACCATGGCTTTCGGTCTCCCTTGCCTGGCCGCCTCTTCGTCTCGCCTGCTGAGGGCGGATAGCAGTTGGATGATGAGGTGGTCGTGAAACTGGACAGCTTGGAGGCGTTCGGCAAGAATGAGACCAAGGGTGCATGCCTTGAAACTCCAGGGAACAAGAAGCGGGGCGGCCGCCATGGCGGGAGAGGGGTCTTGAGATGGTTGGTACTCCGTGAGACTCTCGTCATTGGAGTCGAAAGCCACTAACCAGTTCCTTATTCGGATCCCCCCGAAGTACAGACACCTGACGAAGAGTGCGAAGATATCGGGGTCGACGCCTCTAAGCTCGACCGAGTCCGCCTGTGAAAGGTCGCAAGCTCGGAAGATGACCGATTGCTCCTCCAGGAGCTGTTTAGAGACGTGGAAATGTTGGCACCCGCAGTCAATACGGATGCTGTCATTTTCTTTGTGGGCAATTTTGTTTCTGCAGAAACGTTAGCTGAGAACTGGCATACGTCTTGGTAAATTGGAAAGACTTACAGTTGATATATCTGGTATGCATATGGCGATCCCTCTTGCGGTTGGCAATCTCCAAGTTCTTCCTTCATAAGCATATCCGTGAACTTGCAATGCAAATCAGAAGCCCCGTCGGGGCAGGTAGCTCGCTTTCTCTCAGGGACTGTAGGGATAAATTCCTGTTCTATAGCCGGGTCGACGGGGTTCTCGGGTTGGGCATCGATGAAGTAGGGCAGCTCAGACTGCGGAGCTGTAGGGACAGCGAATGCCTGTGCCTGTTCCATAGCCGGATCGATAAGGCCGTCGAATTGAGCATTGATCACACCGGGCTGCTCCAAATTAGGATCTATAGGGATGGGCTGCTCAAACCGAGGAGCTGTAGGGACATTGATTCCCGAAAGCGGAGTCAGGTAGCTGAATCCACAAAATTGTTCCTCATTTGCTTGTGGCGGCCCTGGCGGAGAAGCTGTAGGGAAATTGAGTCCCGAAAGCGGGGTTAGGTAGCTGAATCCATCAGATTGTTCGTCATTTACTTCGGGCTGCTCTGGCGGGGGAGCTGTAGGGACAAGGGGAGCCATATTCGAAGATTGATCAGAGCCGCCCTGACATATGTTGATCATATCCGGGTTTTCGCTCAGAAAGGCCGTCAAGTGGTCATGAACTTTGTAATTGTCGGCAGAGGGGTTTTGAAAAATGTGTGTGGTGTTCATTTCTAAGAGATAATGCTGGTAAACAAGTGAAAAGTGGGCTTTTTGCTTGATGCGGGCTTGGGTGTGTGTAAGTGTGGCAGGTGCGGATGTGCAAAGGGAAATCAGGCTAAGTCTAGGAAGAGGAAGTACTACCCTATATATACCCTAAGCTGGGCTGAGACTGAAATGATGGTAGGGTCCTTCTTTTCAACATGATGCATATCCAGCCCAACATACTGTTCACTTTAAGGAGTCTCCCATTATACCAAAATCGAGTTACCACTGATTTAGATGGGCAGGCTTTCACTGGTATCGTAAAAGTCACTATGAGTGCCATCAAAGAGTGTAACAAAATCTGATTGGTTTCTGCATATTTCGGTAATGGCATTATCGATGCGAATCATCTTTCTGCTCGACCAGCAAGTAGTAACATCCACGGTACAAAATCATGGCATAATTCTTCGTCCCAAGCATAGCCGATGCCCGTACTGCTCTGATATTGCACAGTCATTTTAGAGTTCACAAGCATTGGCTGGCGTGTATACCAAACCCAAGGTCAAGACCAGGGTCAACCAGACTTCAGACACAAATTCTGGGACTGGTCCAAACGATGCCTGCGATATCGAAGCGTCGGAGGTCGACAACATGTATATAGGTTCTAGTCATCTACCTATCTCTACATTCTGGTATGTGCCATTACTTCTTGAAACGTTCCGCTAGCCTCCCTCTCATATGCATTTCCTCTTCCTCTCCAACTCCAACCCAACCTCACCAGCCCTCCGCATCAGCAATCATCTTCCAATCCCTCTCAATCCCATCCTCCAACCCATCCTCACCCTTCCACCCCCACCCCCTCGCCACCTCCCCGCTCGTCCTCGCATTACTCGCGAACCCCAATTCCACAAACCCCTCCATACCCTCCAAGCCCAGCCACTTCGTAAACTCCTTCAACTCAACACCCTTTACCTCAACCCGTTTCCCCTCCTCAGCCTTCAAATACCCCAAACTCGTCCCAGCGTCAACAACCCGACCAACCAACTCCCGCCACGAAAACCGCGTCGTCGTCGTAAACAACACATCACCACCAACCGCCTCCCCCTCCCCGCTAACAACCCTCCCCAAAACCCCCTCATACACACCCACCAAATCCCGAATCCCAATCGCATCCCATTGCTCCCCTCCCTGCCCCACAACCCTCGCAACCCCACTCCTCCTTACCGCCCTAACCAGCATCGGAATCTGTATACTCGCAGTCTTCCCCGGCCCAGTCCCCGGTCCAAAAATCGTCGGACTCATGAGCACCGTCGCGCGCACACCAACCTGCTTCGCTGTGTCCAGGACGGCGAGGGTGGCGCTGCGCTGGGGGTACTCTTCTTTCGCCTCCAACTTGCGCATCGTATGCAGGATTCGTGCCTGGTCGTGCGGGGCGTCTGTGAACGAGCGCGTGGATGTGGCATCAGTTTCGGTCTCGAGTGCCAGCCCGAGATCCGCGAATAGCGTCGGGTTGCTGTGGGGGCGGTCGGATAGGTTCGAGGTGCCTGACGTTTGGATGATATGCGGTACCACAGCACCCTGGGCACTCTTACCACTACCAGAGTCCTCTCTTTCTCTTTCTTTGAGTCGGTCGCCGAGCCCCAGCGTCAGCGCTCTACTAGCCCCCGGGTCCGTGGCGTAGGCCGGGTTGACGATGACATCGAAATTGGAGGCCAGGGCGCGGAGTTCGGCGAGGGAGTCTGGGGTGCTGAGGACGTGGGTGGTGACGGGGAGGGCGGCGAAGAGGGAGGTTTGCGAGGCGGTGCGGAGAAGGACGGTGTAGGTGGCGGTTTTGAGGGAGGGTGGGGAGGTGGTGAGGAGGTGGGTTAGGAGACTTCCGCCGCTGGGGAGAGGGGTTAGTTTGGGAGGAGGGCGCAGGGAAGAGGGAGGGAGACGGAGAGGGAGGGGGAGGGGGAGGCGCACATGTAGCCTGTAGCGCCTGTGATGAGAATCTTTGGGGCTTCCATTGCGGGAACTTTCGTGATAATGATCGATGCTGCCGGGAGTCGAATGCGGATTGAGAGGAATGGCTACGATATCTTGACTGCGCAATCGAGGAATCGGAATCTCGAAACAGCCCTTGGTGAAGCGTGCTATAGTCCACCTCCTACCCGTGCAGCGACCTTCTCTTTATACATTCCTGCCCGCGCGGTTACGCCATCCTCTCTCTAGAGTATTTCCAATTCCCACACACTCTCGTCTCTTCACTCATTGCATCGTCATTGCATCGTAGGCTTACTAAACATGGAGGTAGCTGATTACGGGTTTCCGATTCCGAATCTTCAGGGAGCGGAAATAACGTGCTTCCGCTGCTAGTCAAACTGCTAATTAGCCATCAATCAACCCCTTCCATTCTCTGTAATCGAGGTGATGCGACGAAGATAAAAGGGTCTGTTCGACGCATGCAAGTGGGGTCCTGTAGCTTTGCGATGATTTGGTCAGCAGATGCTTGCTCCTCGCTTCACCCAATTCGACTTTATCCCAGGCGATGATTCCAGCATCAGATCCTCAGTGACGTTGGAGATACATCCATGGATTATTGCTCAACAGTAGAAGAGGAGGCCCAGCCTAAACCCATATATTTTGTGTCCTATCTCTTCCCTCCACCCGTACTCTAAAAAGGCCGATGCGGCGCGCAGCAATGGTATATAACAAAGAACGCTCTGCAGAATCTGCGAGCGGTGCACGGGGTCTCAGCCAACCCCAGGTTCCCAAACGCCATGATCAATGCAAGTGGCAGCCGCCGCCGCCCAGTTCCAGTGAAGGTGTGCGTTCTATAGCTAATGTACGACAAAGGAGATGGTCCAGGCATGGTGCTGGTATCGGTGCAGTGCGGTGACTGGACATATGTATCGCATCGCTCCACGCGATGCTAGAAAAGGTCTGAAATGAAAATGGGGTATTTGAATGTAGTTGCGTAGAAGTTAAAAAAGTCCGGGGGGTGTGCAGGAGGAGTTCACACGGCGTCACCGTTGGATCCCACGAACCCATCAGTAAGTACCATGCCGGACCTCAGAAACATGTCTTGGTGAGACAAATCTGGATGATTCTCAATGCCCTCCATGGGAAGCATTCCAGCCGCATTCATGTGCTGTGCTTCGATGAAAGCATGAGAACCGCGTCGACTGTTCGCTGCCGAGCCCATATGAGATGGGTGAGGTGATAGTTGCTGGTGTGGATGCTGGTGGTGATGTTGATTTCGGCTTTGATTCATGTGCTGGCGCGCGGCCGCCCACGCCTGAGCTTGTGCATGAGCTTGCGCTTGAGCCTGGGCCTGTGCCTGTGCCTGAGCATGAGCCTGAGCATGTGCTTGCGCTTGCGCCTGTTGCGCCTGATATTGTGCGTTGGCCTGTACAAGGGCGTGGTCCGGGATTCGTGATCGGTTATGCGGTATGGGCTGGACAGGCAAGCCATGGTGAGTATGATTCATTGATCCTTCATCGGAGACAGCCTCGGCGTCGATTACGGAGTCGCCATCATCGTCTTCACCTTCAGCGTCCACTTGGTCACTGCTTGGCTCTGTTCCATGTGTCGTGGGTAGAACTGGAAAGGCATTCGGCGGCAACTTCACATCTTGGGCCTGACCGTTCGTAGTCGGTGTTGCCTGGGGTAGACTGGCCATGGAGCCTGTTCTCATTGCAGAGTTCGGCAATGGTTTCTGGGCGGCCAAGCCCGTCGAAGCGTTCGTGCTGTCCCGAACCACCGCCTTCCATTTCTCGATCAAACGATCGTAATCAAAGTTGCGCAGATCCATGCCAGCCTTCCCGAGCTCCTTTGCGGTCTCAGTCCCGACATTGAAGGTGATGGGTGCCGCATCTGGAGCACCCGATGACCAGCGGTTCGTTTTCAGATATTCAATCTCCCTCTTGGCATTTTCCAGGTTCAGCTGGGCCTCCTTGCACAGGTCATTTACACGGGCATAGGACCGGAGCACCTCAATCTGCCAAGCGTCCTGCCGCGTTTTGTCCGTGTGAGCTCTCCAGTGCTCGAAGGCGTCGGCTATGTGCTCAAAGAGCCGCTTGGGGTCGGGGTTGAAGAGAGGCGGCGTCGGAAGTGGTGAGTTGTCCGCGGAAGACTGGTTCGAGTGCGAGACTGGAGGATAGAGCTGGTTCATCTGCCGCTGTCGCTGATGTGCGATGAGACGCTCGCGTACTCGCACATTGAGTGCCTCGAACTGCTTCTGGCCAGGAGGGCTGATGGACCAAGACGCGCTTGTCGGGAAGGGAGTAGGCGAGAAGAGGGTTGGGGGTGCGGGCAGCATGTGGAGGCACAGGCTGGGGAAGTTGAGCGTATAGGGGTCAAAGTCGAACAGACCGGGTCCGGACACCTTTGCACTGAAGACTGTCAGTAATAGATGATGGTGGAGACTTCTGATGCATACTTGGCCTCGCGCACGCTCTTCAACAGCTCCCGCAGCGCCATCTCGGTCGCCTTGGCCGTCTCGGCGTCCTCTGACAGCTTGTGCCGCTGGTCTAGGTCTGCTTTCTGCAGCTGTCGCGAGACGTCTCTCCGCACCTCTGGCGTCTTCGCCCCCAGAGCCCGTGACGGGCCATTTGGCTGCCACGTCACATCGTTGAACCGCTGTCGAGGCTTCACACACAGCAACGAGTCCTCGGCTTCGGTGGGTGACTGCACGATGACAGGCGATCCGTCACCCGTTACCGACTGCTGCTTGATGCCGGACGGCGTGCCACTCGACTCCTTCCGCGAGCCGCTCTTGACTTGCCGCCGGGTAATGCCGCCCCGGATCTTCTTGATCTCGTCCACCAGGTGCACTCCATCGGGCGGCTTCGGGTTCTTCTGCCGGATGTACAGGTCGAGATGGCGGCCCAGCGAGGACGAGGTGAAGGCCTGGCCGCAGAAGGGGCAGTTCTTGTCCTTGGCGGCCTTCAATTGGGGTGTCAGGATCTCGGAGTCCTCGCGGGGGGTCGCTGAGGCAGCTCGCGAGGCCTGGTCGGTCATGTCGGAAAGAGCGGATGGACGCGAAACGGTCCTGAAACGAGCGGCAGGTGTCAGCGACAACCAAACACAAAGAAAAACGCCTAAGGCATAATTATTACAAGAGAGGGTATATGCAACACGCCGCACACAGCATGAATATGAAGTGCAAAAGGAGCTCGTCGGCGGCTGCAACGATATTATTATTATTGCCGTGAGCTTGGCGCGAACTCCTAAGATGAAAGATGGCAAGGCTAGCCCAAGCTTGCCCCTGATCTGCACGGCCCAAGAGCATCCCGCCAGGCCCAAGCTCTCTCCCGTCCGAGCTCGCCTGTTCTCCACCTCCAGCCATCCCCGGCTAAGCTTTTGGCTCTCGAGACCGCTGTCGCCCCGTGGATGGTTCGCTCCGGGGGGTGCTCTTCGTGAAACAAAACGCTCCATGGCCGCTGTTTTTCCTGATGGGACGTCTAACGCTGCCTCCCCAGCTTCGCCGCCGACCGCGCTGCAATCTCCTCGTACTGCTCCATGCCGCCCTCGAGCTTCTTCAACTGGCCCTTGACGAGTCGATATACGGTGCCTGCAGCTGCCCCTGCCTGTTCCTCATCGGATTCGGATTCCTCCTCTTCTGGCTCTGCTCCGCTGCGCACCCCTGGCGCTAGCTTGTACGGGCTCTCACCCTCGACGACGGTCCTATAAACTCTGTTAATCCTCGAAGTCTGCCCATGTCAGCCCTCGGGCGTTCCTACCTCATGAAGAAGCGGTCATGGCTGACGACGAGTAGAGCTCCATCGTACTCTCTCAACGCGTTGATTAGGCCGAGAATGGTGTCGGCGTCGAGATGCGTGGTGACCTCATCTACGACGTGGCATCAGCATGTTGGTTCCTACGATTCATCTGCGTACATACCTAAGATGAGCAGCTGCGGTGGCGGCCATAGTAGCTTTGCCAACGCGAGTCGAACCTTTTGACCGCCCGATAGGAAGCCCAATGGCACATCTGAAGCTATTTGACCCTGGAGACCGAGAGACCCGAGTAGTTGTCTGGCGTCTTTCTCTGTCATTTCGCTGCCACCTATTTCCATGAGGTGTGACAGCGCGGTGAGTCTAGCATTCTGCGCAGCAACAGCCGTAAGCTCTTCTACAGACTGTTGCGAAAACCGGCCAAATCTTGCTCGAGCATGGCGAGTGATGCTGCCTTTTGTCGGCATCAGCCCCCCTGCTGCATTTTCTTGGCTGCCCATGATGAGAGAGACAAGCGTCGTCTTTCCTGATCCATTCAATCCAGCCAAACCCACCCTCGCTTCAGGGTGTATCGTCAGATCGATATCCATCAATACCGGTACCCGTTTCTTGCCAGGATACGAAAACGAAACCTTCTCCAGGGATACAACCGCCCCCGGGAATCTGAGATCCGGGGGCTGTCGGGGAAATGCCATCTTGTCTGGGGGATCAAAATCGGGGACTTCAATTTCCGCACGTCTGGTAAGGTGATAGCCGCCGAGGTCCCGGTTCAGTTTGAAACGTCCACCCTTCAATCCGACTTCAATCCCCATTCTCTCGTCCAGCTTTTTCTTCCGGCTAGCTGCTTGCTTCAATTTCTTGTCGTCGCCCTTCTCGCGTGCAGCCTTGATGTTGCCCTGAACTGTCTTTTCAATGTGTTTCTTCTGTTTGTCCAGCGCGTCCTTCATCTTTGTCAGGTTGCGCGCTTTCTTGTATCGCTCTCTCTCGTATAGACCTAAGCCGCCGCGGAACTTCTCCAACGTCTGATTTCGAAGGACGATCAGTTCCTCCGCCACCGCATCGCCAAAATCACGGTCATGGGTGGTGATGAGGACTGTCGTGTGCTCGAGAGTGCGGATGTAGTCCTGCAACCAGATGATCGACGGCAAGTCGAGGAAGTTGGTGGATTCGTCTAGGAGCAAGACGTCGGTGTACTGGCATAGGGCGCACGCAAGATCGCATCTCGTCCTCCATCCGCCAGACAGCTCTATGAATGGTCTGTCAATCTTATCTTCTTTGAACCCGAGACCTTGAAGGACCATTCTTGCATTCGCCTCAGCTCTAGTGGCGTCCATTACCTCTAAGCTGGCTTGCACGCTCGACAGCATATCCGCTGCCGCGCGTGTCTCCTCACTAACCACCGAAGGGTCTATTTCCCCATCCTCTTGTTCTAGACTGGCTTTTGATTCTTCGACTCTCTCTTCGAGCTTAATGAGCTCCTTTCTCGCAGTCTTGCCCCTCGCCCCGCTTCTCCGCTCTGCTATTCTCTGTGCTTCTTTTAACCTGACCAGCAGCCTCTCGTGGGAGATGCGACGATAGGCTCTAATCGGCGCCATGCCATCTCTCACATCATCAATCGCATCGCCAAGCATCCTCGCCTCCTTCAGCGCCCTTTCTCTTTCCTTATCACTCTTCAAAACGTGCTGCAACACCGTCTCCGGCTTGTCCGTTCCACCAGCACCCAACCTCAACCCACCTATTCCCGATGTCAACTCATCCTCATCCTCCTCTCTCGTCTGCCCCAACAACAAAACTTTCGTACTCCACGGAATCCCCGGAATCAAGCCCTCGCCAATCGCCTTGAGCAGCGTAGACTTGCCCGTCCCGTTCCGGCCCACGAGGACGTATTTTCGTCCCGGGAATAGATGCAGCGTCACGTGGGATAGGAGCTCGCGGTCGGCGACGCTGATGCTTAGGTCTTTAATCAGGATCTGGGAGGATGATCAGTGAGATGACAGGTGCGATGCGATACTAGGGAGATATCGTATACCTCCTTGGTAGTCGGCGCATCGACTGCATCGAGCGCATACCGCGACTGTTGCGCCGTCACGGTGATATACTCATTCCCGGCACCTCCGTCTGCGACCACGTCCTTAGCTTTGGCGCTTGTTGCTTCTTTCCCTTTGCGGACCATGGTTTTGGAATGTTGTTTGGTCGTGTTGGGAATTGTCTCTGGACTGGGCGTGCCTGGCTACCGAAGTGGACCACTCCTTATAAGACTCATAAAAGAAAGTAAGCGTTCGCATACCCACATGCGAATAGCAGGGTTGGATGTCGCGATATATATTCCAAGCCCTGGGGAAGTCGCAGTCTCCATTCGGTTAGCGCACACCACAGCTGCGGGAAGGTGGGGTTCAGCCACTATGAGTCGAAATGATCAATCGCACCTGCCAGGTATTCTGTGTGGCTACTTCACGTGCGTCCACGGGTATTCGCTTGGGAATCAAGTCATCAAGCTCTACTCACGGATGCGACGCTCCAGCTTCGGGAGCTCGGTTTGAGTGATCGTTCAGCTGCCAGTAGGTAGCTTGTAGTCATGCGCGGGCGCTCGTTGTCGCTGTGGAAACTTTGCCTTGCCTTGCCTTGCATTGCATGTCACAGTCCATAGGTTAACAGCGTGACGGATACGATCTGGATGCGCCGGCGTCTTAGTGTCCATTCTGACATATTGAATTTCCAAGTGTGAGGATCGAGGAATGGATTCCAGAACGCCCTGCTATGCCCGTCCTAAATAGTAAATACGAATGAGAAGGAAGCATTCTAACGAAGACGTAGAAGACGTGAGAAGGGAAGACGAATTCAAAGGAAAGGACATGTACATCTCATCTACGTTTTTGAAGCTGGAGAAGTGGGGAATCGGAAAGCCAGTCTATTCCAGGTATCTCAACTTGATAGAAAGAATGGCGAACACCGACCGACACTCAATTTGGTATCAATACTGCCCCAGTCTCTCAGCACGCATACCTCACGGCGACTCTGTGGCCCTCTAAACCGTCTCGACGTAATTGCTGTGCTCTGGTTAGTAACACTCCAATAAGTCCGCAAGTGACCTTCGAGTGTAGCACTCACCTAGGAAATATGCCTTCGCGATCTCCCACACGGCCTGTCCACCAGTCCGACTCGTTATCCGTCCTCTTGAGGATAGTGATCACGTCACCTTTCTTGAACCCTAGATCGCCTGGCTGATCCGCGTCAAATGTGAATTTCGCGATTGCCTGATCATTCCCTAGACTGGCCTTCTTGTTGAATACCGGTTTCGGGGCCGTGGGCCTGCTCGGCTTTTCGGATCGGAAGCTCTCTCGATTATTGGAGAAGCGATCGTTGGAGTGAGTGGATGCGAAGGTAGATGCCCTAGATCTACTCTCGAACTGATTTGGAAAGGCCTCGTTGGTAGGGGACCGTGCGGACGGTTGACGGTCGTATATGTCGTCGTTCCAAGTTGCAGCCCTTGACGGCCTGTCACTGTACACGTAGTCTGATTCGTTCCCACCTTGACCCCGGCCCATGGATCCCGTCCGGTCGCTCCTGACACCCTCGCCGTATGCTGACCCTCGGCGACCCTGCCAGACTACGTCGTCTTGCGCGTCGGCGTATACGGGTATGTCATTGTACATCCCATCAGCACTTGGTGTTCCTGCGACGCCAGCGAAGATGCGCGAGTTCAAGACCCGCATGAGCGGTTCAGCAGATGGTGGAACTGGGACTGAGCCACCTAGAAGCTCGCGCGCTGTCCACCGTCGGCCGTAGAGCTTCTCGTTGGCATCGCGACGCTCGATTATACCGGATCCTTCCAGACTCACACCCGCGAACAATCCCTTCGTCTTGCTGTAGCTGAATATGCCTGCCACCGACTTCAAGCTCGCAGCACCGGCGGCTTCTGCATTGCGTCCTACAGGGCCTGCAGCAATTGATACATTGCCTCCCAAGGTGAGGGACCCGGCTTGCGCAAACGTTGTCACGGCTTTGGCGTCGTTGAGGATGAACACAAAGTCCGTAAGTTCGAAGCCGATTTGTCCGCCGAAACCACCGCCTATTTGTCCGATTGCGCTGGGGGCCGACCACGAACCGTCTGCGAGGCGTGCAACGACGATGCCGGAGCCGAAGCGTGCGGTGCCGAGGAAGCCGGCTTTGAAGACTGTGAGGATGGCTAGGCCCTACATGTATATTTGTTAGAATCATGAGTTTCGCGGGTACGTGAGGAATGGGCGGGAATCTCAGGACAGAGACGATTGGGAATGCGGCGTAAGCAGAACCTTATCCGGAGGTTATGCAGCGCGGACGCTGCGGGTTCGAGACACACCTTTGCGTTTGCGAGAATTTGCGGTGGAATGATCTTATCAGGACCAAATGCTTGCCGCGGGTCGACGAACGATGCGAGAATCTTGCCCGTCTTTCTGCACTCGCCTGCAAGCTGTCAGCGACGTCACAAAAGAAGCCGTAGACTTCTCCGAATTCTGGAAATACACACTCGCCATAGACGAGGGCAGCGGGTTGTTGAGCCCTAGCGGCATCTTGTGCGCGAGTCAGAAACTTTGTTTTGTTTGAAAAGGATGAGGTGTGCTGGGAGAGTGGAGACGAATGTTTTGGATTGCTCGTCGGGCGAGGTTGCAGGTAAACGTCGGAGGAGGGGCGCAGGAGGCTGAAAGGTGAGATGACGCGTGCGGGTTGTGGCGCGGCTCCGCCTTCAAAGACCGCGAATACCACGCCAGACGTTCTTGCCCAGCCAGCCTGCGTGATTATCCTCCGAAGTCGTTGTCACCGGCGACGCGCATTCATGCTTGGTGTTCGGCGGTACATTCCCGAGGTCTCACGTCTGTTCGTGCTGTCACGTACCGTTTCATGGGTACGTACTGTCACAACATACCCACCAATCTCGATCCTCGTCGTTGGTCTGTATCCTTCAATTCTATTGTCCGTGCGAAGCTATTCTGTATCGCGCTTTCCCCTAAGATACATCATATGAACAATTCTATATCCATACCTAGGTAAACTTCTGTGTCATGCGGCGCATAACGATTCCCAGAAAAAGCCTCCACGCCTGGCCAAGGACAAACGTGATCACTCAGAGCCCGTCCAGGCTTGCATCGACTACACGTCGAGCCCTCTAAGCCGAATCGCAGGCATTCAGGATCCAGCCACCGAACGGGTTGCTCTCCTGACGGAACTCAAGACCACCCTTCTTGGTGCCCTCCGGAACGCGGACCCTGAAAGTCACCTCGTTTGGCGGACAGTCGAACTTTCCGGCCTCGGCCGTGACATCGTTGTTGAACATGGGAAATATCTGACCATCCTTGGGTAGCACCACCGATACCGTGCCAACTGATGTCGTGGACTGCGGAGAGTTGTTCCAGGTCAGGGCGATAGTGTCATTGGTGCCGACAAGAGAGGAGTCTGTGTGAAAGACGTCGATCTCAGTTGGGAGTTTCGCATAGCCGTGTAACTTGCCATAGCCCTGTATATCGTTAGCTCCTGCTTTTAACGGCGATAGCAACCGCGGTGGACTATCTCACTGACCTTGGAGAAGAAGGCTTGGAGCTCGCATTTGTGAGCAGTTGCTGGAAGGCCGGAGAACTTGATGAGGGTTTCGATGATTGCGGCAGGCTCGACCTCTGCATTCTTGAACGCAGTGGTGACCTTGGGTTCTCCGATGAGCTTGTACGATTTGTCCGCGAGGGCATTGTTCACTACGCCGATGAATGAGGGGGTGAGCTGCTGGCAACCCCCAGACAAGGCAGGCGCGGCCGCCGCAAGCAGCGGGATGGCGAAGAGGGTAGCGAGGAGCATTGTGCAAGAGGCGATTCGAAGGATTGGGTTCAATTGTCGCAAATGAAGTGGAGTGCGAGAAAATGCGGTAGGAGATTGGTAGTGGGTCGAGGAGAAGGGCGGGTTGGGATTTGGAGAGAGCGAGGTCAGGGAGGAAAGGGGTCGCTTTCGATTTCGTGCCAGTACAACCGCGACCGTGACATGAGCAAATAACCGTCTATGTTTGTTCAGCGCGACGTTCAATTCTGGCAGGAGTCATCGCTGGGCGAGCTTCGAACTACCATGAGTCGGTACATACTATTCATCTCCCATTCGCAAGTACTTTTTGTACACGGGCGGCCCCATCAAACGTGCGACGATGAGATTTGGGTGCGACGAATCTTTCTACTCCTCGGAGCAATCTTGACATTTAGATTCGCTGTCACTCTGCTATCGAACGGATCCTTGCCGGCCCGCGCGATTCTGGGACGATGTGCGTTGCTCCTTCCTACGTCAGAAGGTCGCTTCACGCCAGCGTACAACTTTAATCCATCATTTCACCAATTTCTTCCATCCCCATGCTTCTAGAAGTGTGAGGCAACTCTTCGGACACGAACGCCTATGCCTTGTTATTCACCTCTACTTGCGTGGCCCAGGGAACCTAGGCATCCTCTCTCCTCCTCCAGATCTATCTCACGAAGTGATTCGTGTATAGATTTTGGTCGTTTCTTACCTGTTAGTACTTCACCACTGGCGTAGGCACTAGGCACGCTAATGTAGGAATATCAAGCAGGAGCACTCCTCCAGGATCTGCTTACTGAGTCTTTTTCCAGACTAGGATCTACTTATCCAGCCCATCCTATTCCCGGGAACGGAATGGACGACATTCACTGGGCGAACGAGATCGATATTGGTTCTAGCCAGTCTTGGAACAGGCGCCTCTTCTCCATGAGGCAGCCCAGCAGGACGACTACTCACTTCACCAATCGCACGAGACGAGTAATTTGGAATCATATGATACTGTCGCCCTGGACGTTATCTATATGATGTCGTGCAGTCTATGCTCGGGTTGAGTGACTTGATCCGGGGTAATGGGTCTTTCATATTAACCGTCTGTCCAGATACTGATCGGTAGTTGTTACTTCGGGGACCATAGAAGACTACCCTCACCGGGTTTTAAAACCCTCTCGAAGACGATATTTTTTTAGAGATTCAGCTGTCAAAATTCCAAAAACAAGATGAAGGCTCATACTTTGGGTTGGCTGGCGCTTGTCGCACAGTGCGCCGCGCAGAATTCGCCACCGGGCAACTGCTCAGATTGCGCAACAGCGCCGATGTTACGGTTCTCTTGCTCACAACTTGTTGTCGAACGACTGGATCCGTAAGTCATCCAGAAGACGAGATGTAGAAGTACGACGCTGACAGATCAAGACTGGTAACGCCAGGATTGAACCCATCACCACATCTACACCAGGTGAGAAGTTCCCGAGGACGACCAATTCAAGACGATACTTACGAACCCTTACAGATTGTCGGAGGCAACACATTCAATGCCTCCATGGATCCGGCCAATGACATGCCAGCCATGTCTACTTGCACCACTTGCACGTTCAGCGAGGTGTGTCGCGCGGTCTAAGCTTATCATAAACCTTCGCGCGCAAGCTAAGCCATCACAAGGACTTCTCGAACTACTGGACCGCTGTTGTCTATTTCAAGGCCCGCAACGGCACCTTCAAGCGCGTTCCGCAAAAAGCGAACCTCTTCCTTGAAGGTGCTACTGGCGGACAAACCGTCTACTACATCCCTCCATATGACGGCGTGACCAACGTCACAGCATTCAAGCCCGGCTTTAGGATGACGGTCGGCGATCCGAACCGCCGCACGTTCGTGGGCGACACAGAATCCCTTCAAACCAGTTTCCGATGCTTCGGACCGAACTGGGAGGGAGGCGAAGGGGTACCTGGTGGCGGGAACGATACTAGGCACTTTCCAACGATACCGTGTCTGGGCGGTATCCGAAGTAACATATTCTTCCCTACGTAAGTGTTAGCGTGTCGGTCGCAAGGCGCTGGAGTTCAAGTATAGAAAAGATGCAAGAGAAGACCGGGCAGAAGGGATGTGGAGAGAGGTATGTTGAATATGGTTTTTACTAACAATCGTGCCTAGGTGTTGGGACGGCATCAACTTAGACTCACCGGACCACAAGTCCCATGTCGCGTATCCCGTCAACGGCTCGTTCGCCACGGGCTCTCACTGTCCCTCTACCCATCCTGTCCATCTTCCCCAGCTATTCTATGAGGTAATGTGGGATACGGCTGAATTCAACGATCGAAACGAGTGGCCTCAAGATGGAAGTCAGCCACTTGTATTCAGTACCGGAGACTCGTGAGTCTTGCTTTTCATCTCTGTCCCAGGCAATGGCCCGAGAAAGCTAGACCGCCGACGCTGATTTTTTTACGCAGGACTGGCTACGGACAGCACGCTGTAAGTTCATATATACGCATTCTCTCGTCTACATTCCTCACACCCTAACTTGAACCAAGGATTACGTCTTCGGTTGGAAGGGAAACGCACTGCAGAAGGCGATGGATGCGCGGTGCTATGGCTACAATTGCACGCAGTTGGAGATCCAGACGAACACAGTGGCAAACGAATGTACGATGAAGGCTATTGTTGATGAAAAAGTTGATGGGTGTAAGTATTCTTCCGGTCATGGAAATCCTGTGCTGAATTGTGAATGACTGACGGTATACCAGGGTTGACTGAACTGCCGGGTGGCAGGGAAATCAGTTAGGAATGTGAGTAGAGGAAGCAACGACCATGCAGTTGATATGCGAGGGGAATTTGTAGATCGCTGATTGTTGCTTTTTAGTTGCATGCAAGTACGCTCTGAGAATGCGGAGCTCCGATATCTGAGTATTAAACCATATATATGTAATGGTGGAGTTCCAACAATTGTACAACCAAACCGGAAATAATGAACGAAATCGCACCCCGCCTTCTCCACGAGCATACCTCACCATGCATGCAGCTTCTAGACTCGCCAATCATATTCATGCAACATAGCCCTTGGCCTGATAGGGAAGGTCGAGGCCGATAGCTCTAACGTTCAGCTATCGTGAGCCGTACACAACGTACATAAAGCTGTCTCCATCTATCATTTCTGAATACCAATACATCAATTGTAATCCTTTGCAAGTATACACTCCCATAAAGCTCCATTGTCTCCATTGTGCTGTAGAAATAATGCCGAAAGAATGGGAAACTCTAGCAAAGAAGAAGCGCGAGGCAATCCTCGAGGCTATCCCACAAGAATGGCGTATCAACAACCCGCCAAACGACCAGCAACTCGACGTCACTGGCGCCTACATCCATCAATATTTGACTCCGCGAGAAGTCGAAATCACAGAGACGACGGCCGATGACATCGTCAAGCAAACGACAACAGGACGCTGGAGTGCAGAAGAAGTCACGAGGGCATTCTGCCACCGCGCCGCGCTGGCCCATCAACTCGTACACTCAACCCTCCCACCTAAACTCATTCCTCTACAAAGCTAAAACTGCCCAGACAAACTGTCTCCACGAAATCTTCTTCTCCGCCGCCCTCACAACCGCCAAATCCCTCGACGCCCACTACGCGCAGCACAACAAGCCGCTCGGCCCTTTACACGGCCTGCCCATCAGCCTGAAAGACCAATTCCACGTGCGCGACGTCGAAACGACCATGGGCTACGTGGGCTGGATCGGGACCTTCGAGGGCCGCGAACGCACGGCCAAATCCCCCATCTTCGAATCCGAAATGGTGCGCGAGCTGCGCGACGCCGGCGCCGTCCTGTTCTGCAAGACGGCCGTCCCGCACACGCTCATGAGCGGCGAGACGGTCAATAATATCATCGGGTATACGTGGAATCCGCGGAATCGCAATTTGAGCGCCGGAGGTAGCTCGGGGGGTGAGGGCGCGCTGATTGGGTTGAGGGGGAGTCCGGTCGGGTTTGGGACGGATATTGGGGGGAGTATACGCATCCCGGCGGGGTTTAATGGGTTGTATGGGATCAGGCCGAGTGGTGGAAGGCTGCCGTATGAGGGCATGGCGAATAGTATGGATGGGCAGAATTCGGTGCTCAGTGTGGTGGGACCGTTGGGGACGTCGGTGGCCGGGTTAAGGTTGGTTATCAAGGCGCTTTTGGAGAGGAGGCCGTGGTTGTATGATCCGCTGGTTCTTGAGCTGCCGTGGCGGGATGAGCTGGAGAGGGAGGTTTCGGAGGTGACGGGTAAGGTTGGGGATGCGGGGATGGTGGGGAAGTTGTGCTTTGGAGTCTTCGAGAGCGATGGTATCGTGGGTCCGACACCGCCGGTCAGGAGGGCAGTCAAGATCGTGGTGGAGAAATTGAAGGAGTTGGGACATGTTGTTGTTGAGTGGAAGCCGCCGCCCCATAAGGCGATCCTAAGTGAGGGAATGAAGAGTTGGTGGTACGATGGTGGGCACGATGTCAAGTCTGTGTTTGCATTGTCGGGCGAGCCTATGGCGCCGCAGGTTGCCTTTTACCAGGATCTGGAGAAGGAGTTCTCTGGCAGCGAAATTGCGGCGACGAATGTCAGACTCCGCCAGCTGAAGAAAGAGTACATGGATTACTGGAACAGTACCGAGACTGTCACAGGTACAGGAAGACCTGTCGATGCGATCATCACCCCGTTGGCGCCGTTTCCTGCGGCTAGGCCGGAAATGTACTCATACTATGGGTATAGTACCTGGGTCAATGTGCTCGACTATACGAGCGTTGTGGTGCCTGTCACGAATGTTGACAAAGAGGTGGATCTGGTCGACAAAGACTATGTGCCAATCGATGAGGGGGACAAGAAGGTGTACGACTCTTGTAAGTTAGGAGAGTTTTCCTTGATATCCAATCTCCTTTCATGCGATACCCTACGTCGAACACTCACTGAAAATCTTACAGATGACCCGGAGATTTACGATGGCGCTCATGTCAGTTTGCAGTTGGTAGGAAGGAGGCTACAGGAGGAGAAGATGTTAGCTATTGCCGAATATGTGGGTAAGGCGATTGGAAAGTGAACTTACTTCTTACCTCCATATCTAGCATGTGTGCTTCTTCCTCTTGTACGAATGATAGTGTATCCCTCTCTTTCTCTCGAGTCTCTGTGCATCTCCTATGTTCATGCCTATCTCTTGTTATTTTGCCTACTGCCTGTGTCTCCGCCATCTCTTGTGTCTTTACTGCCTTGTACGTAGACTCAACCTCGAGTGATCGCGTGTTGACTAGATCACGATTGCTCAATTTTGATGTAATGTTGTTTTTTGTTATTATGTACAGCAAAGTGAGGTTTCAAGGAAGAGCGTGACAAGAGGGCAGTTACTTCTGCTTGCCGATATAAGCGGAAGGCGGATATAGCAGGAGACACGGCTAAGACATTGATGTCGTTGCAAGATCATTTTCTGTGCCAACCATTAGCCTTACGAGTATTGCACGTGGCTCCGTTTGGTTGTCTGCATGGAATCATCTCGAATCTTTGTTTCTTTGGTCCATTTTTTGTTTGCGCTTAATATTCGTACAGCTCAGACCGGCACCGCTATTTCAAGCATAACCCTTGCGCACAGCTTCTGCCCATGCCTCTAGCCTTTTCCGCTTTTTCTCCGGGTAGTGTAATTCTTCGTCGGCGCATTCCAATGAACCTGCTTTACGCTTTCGGCTTTCCTTGCCGACTAAGTCAAGGGTCGGGATTTTCTCCGGATAGTGTAATTCTTCGTCTGCGGATTCCAGTGAAGCTGCTTTACGCTTTCTGCTTCTCTTGCCGACCAAGTCAAGGGTCGGGATTTTCTTCAGACGTTTGCGGGACTGCTTCTTGGATGTAGACGGTCCTGAAGTAGTGGACACTCCTGCGGTCTGCTGTTCCTTGCGAAGGGTTTTGTCGTGTTTGTCACTGGCTGTAACATCTGAAACTATGCTTGGGTCGTTCGCCTCCCTGGATGAGCTGACAGTCTCTATGTCCTCTGTCGCGTTGTTCGTCTCGGCTATCTCGCCATCGGGGCTTCCTGGAACGGTCCACTTCCAGATGTAAGCTCTGTCGACTTCCATCTTCCAAGCTCGTTCAATCTCCGAGTCATAACACGTAGACTTGATATCGCCGAAATTTGATTCTTTCCCATCTTCGACAGCTCCGCCCAGGTCGCGCACATCTGCCGTGTACTTCTCGAGCAGCTCTTCCTCGCGTATGATGTTCTTTGTAAGTTGCATACATTTGGACAGAAACACAGGCCCAAAGTCGGTCGCTAGCTCACCTGACTCAGGATCTTGACCGCTGTCGAGAGCAAACTGCTGTTTCTCTTCCTCGAAACTGTACAGTCGATATTCTTCAAAGCATTCCTGAGCCTTCTTTAGGCGATCTTTCTGCATATCCACGAGCCATTCTGCAGTCTCAAGCTTGTCGTTTCTTGCTTTTTCTTCATCTTCGCTTTCATCGATGGCGTCCTCAGTGGTAGCATCCAGAGCCTCCAGCTGATTCTCGGATGCTTCTTCTGCGGAAACGGTATGTTCCTCCTCGGCAGATACGACTGAGGCTTCTTGAATTTCCTCGTCGACCACGCTTGTATCAGCATCCTCAGGCTCTTCTTCCTCGTGGGAGGGATCCTCGCGGAAACATGCATCTTCGATCAATTCAATGACTGTTGCCTGTGCCGCAAAATGTCGTTCTTCGGCAGATTTCTTTACCTGCTCTAGCCCTTGATAGTGCTCATCTGTTTCTCGAAAGGCGTCGTAACTTTCTGCGAGCGTCTCTTTTTTGCGGGTTGCTTGATTGTAAGCGCTTTGTCTGACGTATAATTCACTCGCTGTTCCTGCTCCACACCCTGGCTCGCGTTCCTCCAGCTCTTCTCTGATTGCATCAAGCTGTTCCTGCTCCCTATGGAAGACTGCTTCTGCTGCTTTCAATGGCTTTGCATATGCAAAAGCATATCGATCAAGGTTTTCGGAAGCACTTTGCCTTTCAATCTTCACCTCGATGTATTGTTTCATCGATTCCTGCAGTTCGCGTGAAAAAAGAAGAGCTAGTCTCTCTTTGCCCTCATATATTACGTTGGCTAGCTTTGCCATGTCCGCTTCTCTGGTCTCTTCGTTCTTTGCTTGGTTCGTGGGGTGCATCTGGGCGGTCTGTGGTTCTCCGTCGAGTTCTAATGGTGCTGGAATGTTCGGATTCTTTGGAGTTTCTGTTTTGTCCGCTCTTAGATCAGCAACAGCGATGTTGGCAAGCTCTGAAGTCGAGCCAGCTCGATCGATATCTTCGTCGAGCTGAGGGGATTTGAGAGAATCAGAGAATACAGAGATGAGATTCTTTCCTTTCTCTTGCAGAACTCCAGTTGGCGCCGCCACGTTGTAGTAATGACTTCTTGGCTGCAGTGACCCAAAGGATTCAGGTGACAGACGCTCTGTAACGCTTGTAGCCTTCACACTCGGTTGAATTAGAGAAACAATAGCTGATGTATCCCATTCGTGGCTTGCGAAATTGCGGTCCTCCGAGAAACTATTGTTGGGGGAGGGTGAAATAGCACGCGAAATAGAGCCTCGTATTGTAGTCATGGCGACGTCTTCGACTAGTCCATTATGCCAGAAGATGCAGCCAATCGTAGAGCCCAATATCAAACTGACTTGGCAATAGCTATTGTTGCCGCCGTTCGTGGCGATACAGACCTGACGAGAGGTTGCACGCCGAGTGAAAAAGTGCTGGGATTGCAATACGAGGATAAAATAGTCAACAGCGGGTTTGGCTACGTGGAGTGAAGCTCCATTCATTCACTTACGTCACAATCGAACTGAGAGACCGTGCCCTTCATTCACACGAAAGGTCGTTCTTCTGCGTAATATAAACCCGCTAAGCCAACGAGCGCCTGGCTCGTCCCGCGCCAAACATAACCCACAACCCACTCTGTACGTGCAACTTCGAGCGGTTCACACCGAAATAATTGGTAGCGAACTAACTTTTGCGTAGCGAAATGGTTCGTTCAGTGCCACAAGGCAAGAAGAAGGCTGCCGCAGAAGGGGGAAGGCGTGCAAAAGACAAAGCGCCCGTTGCAGAGGGCTCGATCGCAGGCTCTTTCAGCCAGAAAAATCCGTCTCTCGAGACACTTGATCCAAGATGGGATGCGTCCACTGCACCTACTTCTGCCAAGCCGTCAGCTGTGGACAGAAAGAGCGAAGGCCAGCGTATCTCGCGAGCTCCTACCACTGGTGCCAGAATGGGTAAATATCAAGACATGGATTCCCCATCTTCGTTAGGTGTTGCTCCACGGGAGCCAAAACCGAACTACGGTCGAGGTCTGGACACCCCTCGCTTGTCAGGCCCTAGGGACTCGGAGGCTCTACTCAACAAGGCACACAATGCCCTGAGCCAAGACGAACATGAAACCGTCCACCATAACGGAAACGATCAACACGGTCAGACCACTCACAAGAATTTAGACTCTAAACTAGTCTTGGGCGGAGACTACAGCCAGAAGCAATCCTACCGCGAGGTACTTATGCCCAACAATTGGCTCGATAAGACTACTAAAGTCAGGGACAATGTCAAGGCTCCCAGACTTGGGGTTGGGAAGGTCTTTGTTGCGTGGTACCACCAAGCCATCGGCACTTCAAGCTTGACAGAGCGGGATAAGAATTTCTGCCCGTCTCCTGCTGGACCTCAATATGTCAAGGAGGCGTACTTCATCTGCTGCGGCGTCTATCCAGGGTGTGCGAACGGTCTGCTCATGACGGCTCCTGACTGGAATAAGCTTAGCACGGGGCTCATCACCACACGTATCCCCACGAAGCGAGCATCAAGCCCAGAAGTCGCAACTCCTTCGCCTTTTCGATACATTTCCTACACAGATGCTACGAAGATACCCGACCAGATTGGATGCGTCATGCTAGATCGGATTGCGTCATTCGTAGAACATGAAGTGGTGGAGGTGGTTGGAGAGTTGTTGCCGGATGACGTTACCTACTTTCTGACCGAGTGCGAAAATCTGCGCACGTTGTCCCGGAAGAAGGATATTATCATACCGCCACCACCCGGCCAAGACACTGGATTGGTATGCATCTTTTGCCTACTCCAAAGCATATTTGACAATGCTGACTCCAGTCACAGACTACGGCGGTAAAGCGGTACCAGCTCGAGGGGTCGACAACCAACCAGCCTTCAAGTGCGCGAAAAATCTATCGCCCGACCATGAGTCCTCAAGGTACTACCGGAGACCGAAAGCGCAAGGTACCTCCACTTCAAGCAAGCCTTGATACTGCACGCGGTTCGAAACGACAGCACAAGGATGTCGGCGAGCAACAGCTAGACGATCCTGCGAAGGCTGCCGATGGAAATAGGAGTACACGTGGTGGACTGGCCGGTAAACTGGTACGAGCTCCCCAATGTTGTTTAGCAGTCTCTACTTGTGTCATCCACTAACCAACGAATTACAGACGCGCCCTACGCGTCCTATCCGTAAACCCCATCCATTGCTGTCGAATAAGAACATTGAGACGAAGCCATGAGTGGTAAGCCTGCTCTTTCGACGCGATTAGGAAAATTGCTGACCATTACCTAGGTAGCGCATATCGGCGTACAGAGTAGGCGCGGATCCGGACTGATCAAGTACTGGAAATTGATCGACTTGCAGATGTCTGGGGGCTATCAAGTTTATGTACCTCCTGTGCTTCCTGGAGGGTGGGAGAAGATTACTGCGTAGGCGCTTTCGGATAGCTCCGCCTGTTGAAAGATGGTTTGTCTGGGATCTGGGAGTTTTGACGGCCTTGGAATTGGGCCAGGATATGCTATGCAGTAAACATCCTATGAGGGCTCATCTATGCGATGATGAGTCCTCAGCAGAAGTATTGAATGTATGAACGATATACTTGAATAGGCAATACCAAACGGGGACAAAATAATCGTGCCGAAGTGAACAATGATGCACACTTGCAAATATTTGCTTGTAGATTCAAGACAAACAGACTCCTTCTCGTGCGGAACTCCAGCTCGTGCGAGACTCCAGGAAGATGTTGGAAATGATTGCTCTCTCTCCATTCCTGCGGCGGGGCTATGTTGAGCACAGCCCCCACGCTTTGATGTGCAACCATGCCAGCGGGGCACATGAAACCACGCCGCAATCCTTCTGAACCCTTCAGGCAGCGACTCAGAAACATCATTTATACGGACTTGTAGCAGTGCTTCCGCATCTGCCATCTATGTACAGCTGCGCGACAACCTAACATATCGAAGATGCAGCAGAACAACGACTTCCACCGTCCTGGACGTGCCGCTCTCCGAGTCCACGGACTACTACAATGTATCTTCATGATTCCACCGATCATCCTCACTGCATGGTTGATAAGGGTCGCTATCAAGGCGGGGGATAACCCTAAAATGTCCATGGCGCTGCCTATGGCAATCATGTAAGGCTTCCAACCTTTCGTGTGCGCCTTCACTCACGACAACTAGGTCCTTCATCTTCCTGGGGCTTCCTGCTGGCATCGTCATTTTGATCAACATGATCCAACATCTCTCATCGAACGGCAGCGCTGGTCGCATGCTCGTATGCGAAGTACTAAAATCGACGATCGTGACTGTTTGGCTTGTCCTGCTGTGCGGTTGGGTGCTTCGAGCTCCTCTCTCTACAACGACACCGATCGTGTTGTTGGAATTCTTCATAACGGGGTAGGTCCACCTTCGTGTTAGATTGGGCGAAGGAATGTTGAGGTTGACTCGTACGGCTAGGGTACTTTTCTATTTGCCTCTAAGTTACGCATACCGCGCATGGCAGGATAGATCCGGCGAGATATCATTGCCATACCACGGCGCCGATGCATACCCTCGCTTCACTCACGACCCTCGTATTGTTGCGATAGAAGTGGGCGTCGACGATTCTCTGGAGAGACATTCGGCAAGGATTGAGCGCGAGGCAGGTCGTACCGAGGCGAATACTGCCGGACGGGTGAACGGGGCAGCAGGAGCACAGGAAACGGAGAGCACACCGTTGTTGGACGAATGGGTCGAATTTCGCAAATAGATTCTGAAAATCCCGTATCCAGGGCAGATACTGTTTGCAGACGGTTTTGGAATTCGGAAACTTTTTCTTCTCTTGGGGAAACGACTGTGGAAGGCGACGACTAGATAAGAAGCCGAAGGACTGACACAATCATCTGCAGAGAGTCTCTGCTTTCGGTCATTTTCCCTACCTTTGATCGACGATTGCAGGTTCGGCGTGGTGTTTCACTATCATGCATATGAACCAAGCTCGATAGTGCTTGGCGTGATGAGCGGTCGAGCGGTTGAGCGGTGATTCGATTGATGTTTTCACGAAGTCCAGATGGCTCGTTCACATCGCTTGCACTGTCCAAATACGGAATAAACGATCTGAAGTTGTTGACCTTGCGACTTGCATCGCCGCTGCTCTCATCACAGTTTTAATTTGTAAAGCTATAAGCAGTTATTAACGGGTTTGTCGAAGTTTCTTAGTCTCGTATGATAGGAGAGATCATCTAAGGTGGCCTCACGTCTGGTCGTGCGGTGTAGAGCTTGGCAGGCTAGCGTAAAGTTTGAAGTGAAAGTCGTTGCATTCACTCACGCCTGCCTAGGTGAACCGAATCCCCTTGTCCAAGAGCCCGCAGCATCTGAGCAGCAACGCGTGCCTTTCATTGCACGACAGTCCGCAGCATCCCGAAAAATCCGCTTCAAAAAAAAGCCAGGAACACACTCGATATCTCGATCGCCTTCTCTAAAGCAGACGAGGTTAGAGCCCCTTCCAAGGTCAGAATGTCCGATGCGTACTACAAATCCCTTCGCCAACGTCGGGAGCTGAATCAACGGTACGCAAACATAGCCTGTTGTTCCAGACTCTCCAATTTTGTGCTTCTCGATGTATCACTGGCTGACTCCAAAGTAGTGGTTTAAAGAACAGAGGCGAGGACGTGGATCTTTGGCAAGACTATGTTGACATACAGAAGTACGTCTTGAACAATACAATGCAACATTCTGAATACTGAAGAATCTTCACCTTCAGGACGCTTCAACAGCATGCTATGGCTTACGGAAGCCTTCGGTCAAAGCGGCTCACACAAAAGCTTTGCAGCACACTTCCGTCGGAAATCCGAAACATGATCTACGATGAGATCTTGAGTCTCGAAGAAGTTGCCAACGAGGTCGCAACGAGTCGGAAGTGTGTTGTAGAACCTTACTCCCATTCTCCAAAGACATATCGGTTGTCCTTTGAAGACAGAATGTCCCATTTCCCAGAACAATACGCTACGTGGGGTTTCTTCTGTGATCGATTCCGCCGGGAATTCGTCATGAATTACTACTTCAGAACCGAGTTCCAACTGGACAGATGGTACGATCTGCACTACTTCTTGTTCACCGATGTGTTCAAGACTGGCTGTAAACCACTCACGCTTATCCCGAAATTGACTCTCTTGGTCGATGCTGGTGGCTTGACAAGTATTCCCAAGACGAACAAGGGTCTGCAGCTCTTTCGACATGGCGGGACGCGTAAGGGATTCGAGCTTATGCTGGATTGTTCTGCTGTAATCAGGACCGAGCGAATGGGGGTCATCAAAGATGGTCTTCGAGGGGTTGTGCATGAGTTGGAGGAAGAGGATATTTCAGTGGAGTATACCTATGATGGCGACAAAATGGAGATTTAGCATCCGGCAACACCCACTCCGGCAGCGAACTATGAACAAGCCATTTTAGGTGAAAGGTTTCATAGGCAGAAATTAGAGTCCTCTATCGAGCATCAATTGAGAGGCAGTAAAGATTTGATACATTGACATTTCGGACAAGGATCCGAGGAAATTTAGGGCACATGCATCTATTACTACCTGTAAAAAAGATACACTTCCTGTAAGTAATGATACACATTATGTCACGTGGACAATCGCATGCTGATTGGTGGCTGCCTGTTGCCTACAACTGCACCACCTGGGCGCCGTACCACCCAATTATCTTGTGTCGGCACGTCGGGTCAGGTCTCTTTCCACCTTCACCCAACATCGAATCTTCTATTACCCCATCGTGAGCTGCGACGCGATCAGCGATTTCGCATCCGAGAAAACATCCTACACGTGTGCATGATGAAAAGAAAGACACAGCAATATGACGAGGAATATTTACAACGAGCCCAGCAAGACCAAGGTCAAAGCGAGCCCTCTTTGGCTAGCATGGCCGCATCCTATCACAAACTCCTCGAGCAAAGTCGAGTGATCAATAGGCGGTGAGTCTGGTCTCCGCTAGTGATGACGCAACCTAATGCGTAATTAGTGGACTAGAGGACTTCGGACTAGGCCGATCCCAGCGTGCACAGCTCTTGAGAGACTTGGTCAAATTGAAATCGTATGTACCCTTGCAAATTTCACTAGGATACGTATGCTAAAACAGTATTCAGAGATACTAAATCTCAGGCCATCGCCTATGCCACGTGTTGGACCACACAACTCACCACCCAGATGTCAGAGTTGCTTCCTCGGGAGCTACGCGACATGATATACAACCTCTTACTAGACACCAGGAAGCGTACAATATGCCTCAAGCTTCCCCGTAAACAACTCAGACATCGCGGCATGGAAGAATTGACAGGATCGGTCACACAATATGGGGATAAGGCCTCCTTCTGCCCGCAATTCAGGCGCGAGTATGCGGAGATCTTCTACTCGCGTCAATCGTTCACGGTGTACTACGTCAATCAACTGCGAGATCTGCTACAGACGGACGTGTTCAATGCAGGCTGCGCTCCTGTGGCTTTCGTCAGAAGAGTGACCTGGTGCCTAATTCATCCAAGGCCAGATTTGGATCGATTACAATCAACCTTGAACATGATCAAAGACTCTGCGTCAATGCAAGGGTTTGAGCTCACATTGACTTCATCGAGTCATTGGTCTGGTACACATTCTCGAAGCCGCATGGAGACGCTCGAGAGGGAACTGAGCGAGACTGTCGCGGAATTGAAGGACCATGGGATTCTCGTCAAATGGGATTATTCACAGTCCCGTAGGTGGAGGTAGTTGTGGTTAGGAGACAAAGAAAGAGCACTGTGCTACAGCCATGGATGTAGGGCAAGGCACCAAAGCACTCGGTTCAACAGCGCTGATTCTCACAGATTTCGACGAGTTTGACGAAGGTTCTGACTAGATTATGTAGCAAGCAGAGTTGGCGCGGGGCAAATCGAAATTGTCCTAAAAGGTGGCCGGACTAGTTCGGTGTGTGGACCGTCTTTACAAAAGATAGAAGTATGCCAGATCCTATCGTGATCAAGGCTGAATGAGATATCTTCCCCAACTTCAAACAGCAGGTACCTGTCCGATGTTGTTAATTGCTCAAGTTAAATACGAAAAGTAGCCGTGCTGGCTTCTATCCTGCGACCAAGAGAAGTGAGCGCATGAGTAAGTTTTAAGACTGACCTCACTTCTGTCAACGATGATCTTTGCGACAGCGTGCGTCGCTACATTGCCTTCCTCTGTTCTGTCATTCAGAGTGTCTGTTTATCGCCCAGCTAACATTCATAGGGAAATAATGTCTTTCCTGACCTCAATTTTTAATTGAAATCGAAATTGGCCTTTAGATTCTGCTATCTTCTCGATACAAGATTGTCCGTTGCCCTAGAGCGACTTAATAACTGAAGCTCTTACGAGCAAATTTCTACACTCTCTCTTCAGCGGAGATGGTACCTTCTTGAACGGTCTTGTCACCTGATAAGTCTCTAGCGTTCGACAGCATGGTCAGGCCTGAAGGTCTCGAAACCTCAGGAGACAACGTCTGATCACGGATGTTGTCTCACCGAAGATGTGGGCTCAGCTGCTCTGGTGCTGGTAGCGCGGCGGCGAGTGATCGGTTTGGCTGTGCAACAGGCCCTCGAACGCCACGTAGAGACACATAGCTGACTAGCTGGAGAGTTGGGCTAGCGAAGCCCGGGCATACACTATACAGGTTCGTCCGGATATGTAAGAGCCAGGGATGGCTCGTTGATGCGAGGTGTTCGCTGCATGTCAGCATTGTACAGTAGCCCGATAGCGTTAGACAGCTAGTGCCACGTGCGTGGCGGTGGCTGTGCCGCTCCAAGAATGAGCCTAGATACCGCACCATGGACGGTTCTCCATTAATTCAGACTTGTTCGTCCTCCTTGACGCGTCATGGCGGAAGTCAGTGAAGATGCAGAAGCCCATGAGAGGAAGAGGGACAAATTTGGCAAGTTTGTGTACGTCGAGCTGAGACCCCGTCTGTGCCCCGCACCACGACTCCGACACCCATGAATGACAATTCAGTACGCGAGGCATCGAGACAACGTGTGTAGGTAAACAGTACCAAGTTCTGTCTGATATTTCGCAGGCAAAAGAGTTATGGCAAAGGAGAGTTGGCCCTCAAACATGCGATCGGGTTGGGCGCTGGCGAGAACGTCGTCCCACTCTCGTACCCCATTACAAACGGACCGCCAAGACCTGTCCACATCGGCTGGCATCCTGTAGGAGGCTTTGCTGGAAAATGGTTCGCTGAGAAGACAGGCTTGGGAAAATTGATCACGGAGAAAACCAATAGCTACCCAGATCCTACACAGCATTGGGCAGTGCTGGTCGGTGAGTATGCACATCAGCTGTGGATGGACGAGAATTTCGATATCATCTACACGAACTCCCGTATAGACCCAAAAGAATGGACTCTTTCTGCTGTGGGACAAACGACATTCAATGATGACGCACTTCGACGGACTGGTGAGTTCTTGCAATAGCTTCCAGCATCCCGCTGCAAACACTGCCTTGTTGCGGATTGGGATTTCCCCAAGGAACGTGATCTGGTTTGCTCATTCGTTGCAGGCGAGGCCGTCATACAACACATTCGGACAACGCGACCAGGGTACAATCTCATCACCAACAACTGTCAAACCTACGTTCTACAACTGCTCGATGCCGTCCAAGTCTCGACCGTCAAAGAATTCGGTACTACTGAAGCAGTCTATCAGAGGCTTTTCGGTGCTGGCAAAGTTGCGGACCTCTTCGTCGATCACATGCACCAAATTAATGATCAAGGACCTGGTGCGGGACAATATCCGGCGCTACCCCCACCCGGTCAGCAAGAGTTGGGTGTTGTAGGAGGCGTTGGTGGACAGGGCTATGTGCCCTTTCACCGTCCCGAAGACATGCTACAGCAATACAACGTGGGTACTGGCCAGCAACCACAGACTTCAGTTCAGTTTGCGCAGCAGGTTATGGATGCGAATACTACGCAAGTCAATGCTGAGGAGATGAATTCGAGGGACAGAGAACTTGGTGACGGTCACCATGAAGATGGAGGTTGGCGCGAGAAGACGGGCTCGTTTCTGAAGAAGAAGTTCAAAAGATGAGGTAGAGTTTGATACCTAGGTACGAATTATGACTGTTCTTGTTAAGTATCCTTGTCCACGGAAAGAGTCATCTTCTCACACACAGGCTTTGCAAGGTACGAATTCTGTTGCATCGGTCTATTGTTCTACTGTATACACAGATCCTCTACGCCGAGAGAAGGTATCTTATCAAACCGTACGCCTTGCGATGTCCCATGTACTGTGCGAGCTGAAATATCCGAACCTCAAGCCGAAAGCATACGCTTTACCATCCAGTACTATACAAGCCGCAGCCTTCTTACAATGGCTGCCATAGAATCTCAGCGCCCTCTATGCGTCATAACAGAGGGTCGCGTACATGTCCGAGGTAAGGACGCCCTTGGGACAGCCCTTGACCGGAGCCTTATGACCCCAATCCTTGTCCGGATCAGAGATGTAGTAAGCATCATCCCTAACATATTGTGATTAATTTCGTACTCAAGTTCAGATAGTTCGTTTCAGATGTTGGTCACTTACAGACAAAAGGTATTGGGGAGGCAGTGGACACCAATATAACCGTCACCCTGGACAGCCGTGTTGATACGGATACCGCGTTCATGGCCAACACAGCCATCCGCGTTGCCACCTTGCAGTGTGGCGTCTTTGGCGCAGTCCACGAAGGAGATGTCCCAGTAGATTTGGTTGTCCCGAATGGCGTACTCGAAGTGCATGTGGTTGCCACCGATACCACCGCGCAGAGTGCTGTCTCGGGAGATCTTGTAGGCGACACCGCTCGTATCGCTAATATAGCGGAACGGCTCGTGCTGCCACTGGCCAGGTTGCATGTGGAGCGGTGTCAGGGGATTGTGATCCGCATCGACGGACCTATTGGATGTTAGTGAATCGATAGGAATGAAGGTCATAAGGGGTAAGGCTAACCAGAGATAGACATCGTATGGGCAGTTGTTATGGATTCGGGCCCAATTCGGGTAAGTGATATCGCCGATGTGCTTTGAGGAGCCGGTCCTATTGAGACCGGCGAGGAAGGTGTCGATGGTGGGGAGCTCCTCTGGAGGAGTTTGACCAAAGACGTTGAGGGCGCAGGCAAGAACCGCGATGAGAAAGGTGGAGAGTAGCTTCATTGTTGATAATTTTGTTGACTATGTCTTTAGATCAGCTCCCTTCTCGAGTAAATTCTACATGTTAATGATGATACATACAATACTGTTGAATATGATGAAGATACTGGAGACCAATCTAAACTTGCTGAAAGCCCTAATATGTCTTCGGAGAACCTTGTTGTTCGAATGCTTGGGTGCGTGTACGGGGAGAGCAGAGGGAGAAAGGGGTGGGTTTATATAGGAAAGAGGGAAAGGGGGAGGAGGCGCTAGAGGACCAAAATGCAGATACACCTGCGGCTATAAGCGGCGCCACAAGCTACTCAGGGAGATTCACGAGGTCTATCGGCATCGAAGAAGTCGCCAGGTACGGTGTGGGACACATTTCGTCGCTCGCCACTCCGAGTTAGGTCATTTAACATGATTACGCGTGTATGGAACTTTACGCTGTGCACGATGAAGCCGGTTTATCTGCTATATACACATCTTTTGATTTTTGGCAAGTCGTAGAGCAAGCGCTGCTCTGAATACCGATGACAACACGGCTCTGCTCAGTTTGTGGAGCAAGCAGGGGACAGGCTTTTCATGGGTAGAGTCAAGCACGCAGCTGACAAAACGGGGATCAAACGCACTGTCTGTAAGCATATTGACTGGATGGACATCGGATGTGGGTGCTTCACTTGCCTCAACCTTGACCGCGGATAGGTAGGCTATCTCATATACTGTTGAGGTCAGTGCTACATGCTTGAAGCCATGGATGATGTCAAGTCTACTCCGCTTCAGGCAGCATCTAGTATCCCGAGCGATCAAGTGAGAGTTCTATCTCAACCCATGAGAGTCCTGTGATGGTCACAAGCGTAGTATAAGGGCAGTCTATGGTTTCTGAGCGTATGCTGAGACGTACGTCTCAAAGGTGGAGCATTTCCCAATCTGTGATACTTGATCAAGTACACTGACGATGGCCGACTAACACTGACTTAAATTTCCCTTAAATATAGGACAAGTACATACTGATAGATCAGTACATCGTATAATGATAGAAGATCTCAATATTGTGAGTCTAATAAAAGACATTAAATTTCGTTTGGCTTTCGTATAGCACTGATAGGCTTAGGGAGTTGGCAGACGCATCGTACCTCTTTCTTGACGAAAGGTTATCTACACAATGAGGGTGAGTTCCCAGTCCCGGGCGTGCTGTTTGGCCTCACGCCAGCCACATGTGCATGGAGCAGTGACCATCTCTGGTGATATAGTGAGCCGCTGTACAATGTGAACGGCCTGCGCCTCGTTATGAGCACGGCCGATGGCTTGCCCCTGCCAAGGCGCGCTGACCGTCACCCTTGGTCCGGGCTTGAACGTGCCGGCTCGAGGTTTCCTTAAAAGCTCCAGGTGCCACCCACATTGATCCAACTCAGCAACCGCAACCCGGACGAGACTCCTTGGCTACAGCACGCTCGACTACACAACCATGTCACCTTCCGGTTCGGCCTCTCCTACCCGCAAACGCGGCAGAGGAGATGAGCCTGACGATCCTCCCACCGACCCTGACGCAGACACTGGAACGGAAGACCACCAGCCGAAGCGAGTCAAAACCACATCCAGCACACCTATGGCATTCGGAGGGAACCGAGTGAAGAAGAACATGATATCTTTCGGGGGGATCAAGAAGAAGAATCAGGTGAGTTTTGATCCCTTGCCAACTGAGATGACGTGTACAAAGGCTAACCCTTTTCCAAGATTCCAGTGCCTGAGGACGAGAAAGGAACCGAGTGGATTTATCGATGGGAAAATCGCGCTCCTACCCCAGACTGGTTGAAAGAGAAGACCCAAAAAATATGGGTAAGACGAGTAGATCATGATCAAATTCTGTCTTCATACTCATATCTCACAGGGCCGTCCTCTCCAGCCGCCCCCTTCATCTACGACCCCTCCTCATGTTTTGGCAACCTACAAAGATGCGGACTCTCAGCCTTTCTTTCCGGAACTCGCAGTTCAGACGGAACCAGTAAGTGCAGTTCCCGAAATCGCGCGCAAACATAGCTCTAATCATCTGCAGTCCATACTCAGCCCGCGCCGTACCCAAGGGTTGGAGTCTTCATCGCAGTATCAATACATCGACACGTCAGCGGCGGATGCTAGACGTCGCCGCGTACAGCAGCTTCAAGAGACCCTCGCGAGAAACAAAGCTCATCGGCAAGATGCCGGCTCTCATTCCACTCCAGTGAATGATACCATTGAAGTTGACAACGAAGACCAAGCGGTGGATGCAGATAGTGAGGAAGCAGCGGAGAAGCAAGAGTCGGACCTGCAACTCTACGGAGGAAATACTACCGATTCTTCCTATCTCAAGACCCACCTTGACGCCTCCTTCAAAGAATACGCCAGAGAGGATTCCATTAGGCGTGAAATGCAGCCATGTGTTCAAAAGAACAATGATTCCGGCCCAAACACATCCATCGTAGAGTACAGTCTCAAGAACGTCGCACAAGATGCCAACGCGGCAGAGTCTCACTACACCCAAGATGAGCAAGACGAGAATGACCCCATCCTTTTGATTCCCGCCCAAGATAAGAAGATGTACGATCGTCATCATGAACGCGGCGATCTTGCATCAAATGATGTTGTCTGGAATTTTCGCGACTCTGGATACGCTACAAACAAGAACACTCCCAAAAAGGAGCCGACCAGCTTACAGTTTTCTACGAGCACGTCTTCGGAAACATCCCTCCCAGAGTCGCGGATGCTTCATGAGACTATTGAAAGTCTGCCTACGCCGGTCAAAGAGACCGAGCATCCAGTTCCACATGCTACACTTGCACGCAAACATGATTGTGAAGAGGATAGGATCACGGATATTGCTGAGCACTCTTCATCACAAAAAGCCCAAGAGCTTGCACCTTCGTCGAACAGCAGAGATAACCCCAGTCTCATGTCCGACTCCATCGAACCTGCATCTAAATGCATGATGAAAGAGCTATCTGGTGCATTGCAGGAAGAGACTGAATCCGTGACCCGAGAATCATTCCAAGCCGGAAAAGCGACGCACAAACTTGGAGCTATTGAGGATATCGATCATCCCAAGCGAAGTGATGACACCGATCAGGTTGATGACAAAAGCATTGATCGGATCGGTCAGAATATGCAGCCACAAGGGACATCACCGGCAGGCGTATTGCCTTCCATCGCTATGATGCCTCCTAATATTCCAAGACCCCTGCTAACCCCTACTTTCACGTCTCCTGCGGGAGTGACCGCTCAAAGTACGCAATTCTTCTCGGTTAAGCAAGCACCATGGTCACGGTTGATCGGCAATGGTATCACCAGAGCAAGTCAAGGAAGCAGTGATACTCCTACTTCCATTGACCCAGGTATCCAAGCTATAAACGAACCGACGAAATCTCAAACTTGCATCGTTCCAGATAACGATACAAAGAATAAAGAACAAGTATCGAAGAGTCCGCAGAGACCCACCTACGTGACAAAGAGTTTCTATGGTCTCAAGCGGAAGCATCTCGATGACGGAGCAGGTCCTGAACAAAAGCGCAGAAAATTGAGAGAAGATGATGAGCAAATCCTTGGCAAGAACTTGAGTGAAGACATCTCAGCCTGGTCAGATACTACGTACAGCAGCTATGGTGGATCTGAAACAGGAGACGAAGACACTCAATCGAGTGCGGATGGTGCAAACGATGATGAAAATTGCTCTACCGAGGAGACTACGAAATCGAAGATGATGTCATTGCAGAAGAAGACCCAAGATCCACAAGAAGATGTTGTCGCAGTGTTGTCTCAGGGGGTTGGAAAGCTAGCAGCCAGCCCAGGAAGTGGCTGCACCAACCATGAGCTCAACAAAATTGTTGAAGAGTCAAAAACAGCCGAATCGAAGAGCTTTCAAGACGAAAGAGGAGACGGCTCAGACGAGCTAGAGATCATCATTGAGCCTCCACCAGGAAGCTCAGAAGACCTTGATCGCTTAGTTTTCGCTACGCATGTATTGAGGCAGAACCAAAAGACACCTTGCAAGAATATCAACAACCCTCGTGGTTGCCAATTCGGGGCCAATTGTAGGTTCTCGCATCTGCACAAAGGCTATCTCTGCCCTGTGGATGCGAGGAAAGAAGTCTGTTATAACAAAGACTGCGAATTCGCTCACAGTGTCATCGCAGACAATATGAGAAAATCCAGATTGCCGCGGTGCAGATGGATTTCTCAGACTGGATTTTGTTACAGGGAACAAAACGATTGCCCCTACGACCATGCTGAGTCGTTGGTGACAGCAAAGCCCCGGACAAATGGATCTAGTTACAATGGTCCCGTTGCTACGCCATGGGCCTTATATGAGAACACAGAGGCATTTTCGAGCTTGCGTGACGAGAGCGAATCCACGCAGGAGCAGAGTCCTCCTCCAATTAGTGTCCTCGCAGAGGAGCCATCAAATGCGTTAGTTCCCAACAAAGTTCAGCCACCTGTCGATTCTACTGCATCGAACAGGAAGCGGTCCCGTAACGACTTTGGCGAGAAAGACGATCCCGAGGGCCCAGCGCATAAGAAGACTCAGCTGCGACCACCGATGGGGAATAAGCGTACAAGGAAGGATGACAGCGAGGACGAAGGCCCAGAGCCCAAGCGGCACCGGAATCAGCAAGTTGCCATCCCCCCAGTCGGCAGGGTTTCGCCGCAGGATGTGCTCCCCCCAACCACGAAAGTGTCTCAACCTCCAGGGGAACTGCGTCAAAATCGATCCTTAGCAGCAGGTGGAACACAAAGCCTCTTCCCGAAGCCGATCCCCACTGGCCCGCGAAGCTCAGCACCCCAGCGTAGAAGCAACCCAGTGCCGGTTCCAACGGGTCCACGAAACCATATTCCAGCCCCGCCCGCTCGACAGGCTGCTCGAAGTGCTGGCACAACTTCTCAGCGTCCAGTTTCGACACGTCCACGAAGCACGACCAGCACTCAGCAGTCAGGTGGGGGTATTGGTATAGCTTCTCAGCAGACATCGGCTTCGGATCTGCGCAACTTCAGTCCCCAGTCTCAGCACAAGAGCACTGAATCTGACCGAGGCCTGAAACGCAACCGGGATGAAGGTCAGGAAGAGCGACGAGTGAGGAGGCGATACGAGAGTGAGACCTCATTACTCTCAAATCCCCGCGAAGAAGAAGCTGGAATGCGAATTCGGGGAATTGCTGCGCCACCCCAAGCTGCTGAGCAGGGAGGAGAACAACAAGGTGGTGGTAATCATCGCGCTGTGCCACGTACCGCTTCTTCTAAGGCATCTCCCCATAGAGGCGGCGGTGATATTCACGCTCAGTTCATCTCTCTCAGCCGTCGTGGCGGACTCAGAGGTCGCGGTGGACGCCAGGGGGGCCGAGGCGGCGAACGGCAGCGTGGTGAACGAGACAGGGACCGGAGGTCATAGACAAGGGTACGTCTGCAACAGCCGCAGAGTCCACGTTCAAGGTTGCGGTTGACTGACTCAAAACTAGGCAAGACTCTGTCGTGTATCGGTGTCTGTGTGGCTTGCAAAGGGAAGCCGACTGGAGTGAATCAAGATTACATTAACTCACGATAGATAAAGAGAAGGAAGCTACAACGTTGAAGCATTCGATAGCCGGCCTGGATACCAGATCGATGGTTCGATACAACCAAGAAACGGCTGGATCAAGAGGTGGATCAGTACTAACATAGATTCAACCTAGATGGACTGAAGATCGAAGGATGAAACTTAGGAGGACTGAGAGTAGGCCAGGTACAAACTTAGTAGGATTGAGAGTATGACAGAAACATACTTCGGAGGACCAGACAAAATGTAAGTCAGAAGAACTGGATATTGGGACTCAAGGGAACCGGAGAGAAGCCCGTAAGGACCAGATAGTAGTAGGACTGGAGGTATCAGCGATTTTGAAGGACTTTCCTCACGTATGTATATAGTGATTGTCACTGCATTAGATACTTTTGCGATGGTATCAGCCATCTACATGTATGCCTTGATAGTTAGATAGCGAGGTGGCGGCCATGTTATCGTGCCGCCAACCTTCCTCATCGAATACACCAAGTTTCTTCATCTCAACAAATCTTCTTCAGGCATGGTATATCTGGACTGAAAATTCGACGTCAATCCCCAGCCACAAGATAGCCCAGTTACTCGTAATGACGTTGCATCCAGAAAATGGTCCTATGATTCAAAATCACAAGTGTTTGACTTAGCTTCCATTTATACAAACTTTCCGATTACACAACCCGGCTATCCAGAGTAATTGTACCTAATAATAGAGTCATAAGTGGCATTGAGGCATGGTAGTGCATAGTGAACAAAGGATGCGCCCTCTAATTCTTTGTTCGTAAGGCTTTGTCTTTCATCGCCCAGGATACTTTGACTTCGCCTTTCCTAGCTTGTGGCTGCACAACACAATGCACAGTGCATATTTTGGACGCTCTTTATTTGCCGACACCTCACGAGGTTCAGATTTGTATATAACATACATATTCACATATTCACGCGTATCCTTTGCACTCCATAGCTTTCAGCAGTGGCTTCGCACGATCTTCACCTTGACTACGCAGAACTCTGAGTCTTTGTGCAACTTAACCCACGATCCCATTCATCAAACAACAATGTCGTCGCTCAATACACGCGCCAACCGACGCAAACGCGGAAGGCAAAACGACAGCAGTCCCGCCGAAGACCTACATCCCGTCAAAGCCGTCAAAGAAACAGATACACAAGATGTCACTGGCAAGGAAGACTCCAGCTCTTCAATCAAGGACCATGATAGCACCGATCAGCACTTAGTAGAAGACGTAAGTGTAGCTGGTCACGTATTCGTTATTGAACAGACCGCTAACTTTTCTCAGACGGAAATCGCAAGCTTTGGTGGGCAGTCAAATCCAAATTTAGAAAGCACATCTGGTTCACCCGGAGGGATTGACTGCGTAGCCCGTCCTCTCATTGAAGTCCGTACAGATACAATTTTAAATGAAGACGACGACCTTGATGTGAATGCCGATGCCACTCCTGATGACGATCTCGAACTCGATGCGTGGCTTGACCTGGATGAGCGATATGGCTGCAGTGACTTTGAGTTATCTGTACGAAAGATAGGAGATGAGCCTAGCGATCAAAAGCTCGAGGTGCCTGTCGAAAAGGCCCAGTCTTCTAGCGGAAAGGACATTGAGACGCCGGAGATAATTCAGTCATCAACAACCCATGATCAAGATAAGATTGAGAGTTCTCCAAGGAACGAGAAAGAAGACGAAGAAGACGAAGAAGTAAACTCCCAAGCCGATCTAGAGAAGGAGTCGCATTCCGAGAGCGACTTCATCAGGCAAGACCAATCTGATGATACCGCGGCGAACTCCGTTGTCGAAGACCTGGGCAATGCTCTTGAGACGTTCTTCAACGATGATCTGCATCGCCAGGGCCTACAGCATTTCATAACGTCAGGACACACGACGATCACTCATAGCTTCACCCAGCAAGGCCTTGCGTTTGATATCGCCATTGGAGTCCAAGATCTGAGTCACGAGAGGTACGGTGATGAAATGGGCCCCATTTTGGAGAGTGATAAGAAGTTGGCTTCTCAGATGCTAATCTGTGGGCCGGAAGATCGTGTGGCGGCCACGTTGTTCTTCTGCAAGAGGCACGCCGAGGCTTTGGAACAAGGCGATTTTGTCGTGGCCAAAGCTTACGCACACCTTTTATGTCGAATCTCCGCTCTACACAAAAATGAGCCTAGGGAGGGAGAAGAGGGTCAGGATATCATACAAGAGCCCGAGACTCAATTCCAGGCAGAAGGGAACCCGATGGCGCAAGACTCTATCCTTCCTCCGTCATCTGGGTTCACCAGCTCTGCTCTAGAGAGGGTGGATTCTAGTGGCAGACAACGAACGTTTAGCAATACTGCGACCACGGCTGGGCATTTTACGGAAGAGACGGAAATTCAAAAAGAGCAATTCGGTGCTCAGGCCCAGCAGCCAGAAATTTTTGAAAGTAAGATCAGCTACGAAACTCAGGAAGTCACACCACTCTGGGAACCTCAGGCTATCAAGCCCGAGGTCCACACAATCGTTTTCCAACAGGAAGAACAAGACGAGGGAGATGTTCATTCAGCAGACAACGCCGTTGTATTGGACGAGGGAATTGTGGAACCCGAGGGAAATGAGTTCATGGAGGTGATACCCGCCACTGCCGAGGCGACTGAGCTGCGGATTACCAAAGCAGATGACCTGATAGAGCAGACTATCCCCGGAAAGTTCAAAACACTTCGAGATGCCCCACCGCTCGAAGCCCTTGAAGAAAATAAGCCGAAGATTGACATCTGCATGTTCGATGCCAAATGCACGAACAAGAACTGCCGACGACATCACCCTTCTCGAGATGGCGACCAACCAGACCCAGAACAGTGGAAGCAAGGAAACGAAGAACGCTGCAAATTTGACGAAGTTGGATGTCGAAACAAGCGGTGTGGTTATGCCCATCAGAATCCGTTTGCGGAAGCAGCTGCGCTAAAGTTTCCGAAAGTTCCAGATCTGCCAACGGACGAGACACAGAAGGTGGTGAAGTGCCCCTGGATCAACAAACCTCAAGGATGTCGATTTGGCGAAGATTGCAACTACGACCATAGCCATAAGGGCGAGAAGTGTCCGAAAGTCGACACCGAAGAGGGTTGCCCCGATGGTGCGTGGAAATGTATTTACGTCCATCTATCAGACTCTGAGCAAGCGCCTGCGGCTGCCACCTTGGGTGTACCAGAATCCACGATCAAGAAAGCGGGTACGCGATATCCCAACATCTTGTGCAGGAATATCCAGAATGGGTTGCCTTGCAAAATGGGTGACGACTGCTATTGGAGCCATGACCTAGAGACTGTGACAGCATCCCCTGGCGGATCGCCATCTCCTGCACCGACCACGACTCAAGGACTTGGAAAAACCGAGCTAGCATCATCTGGACCTGTACAAGATTCTTCCTTCGCTGAAGAAGCAGCACTGCCTCCCTCGAATGCTCCAACCAGTTCCAGAGCAAATTCCAGGCCACCTCGCACACCATATGTTCCGCCCAAACAGCGTGGCTCTGATGCTACTGCCGACAATGAACAGCACGAGGGGTTTGAGGACACACAGCCTCCACGTCGACGCAGCGCCAGGCTTAATCCAGGCATCAAGCGAGGTCGCGGCGAAGAGGACGTAGACGGTCAGCCCAGTTCCCAGCGACCCCGGATTGACAGTGCGCGTTCTCTCGCCGACCGTATAACCAGAGGAGACACGCCGCAAGGCTTGGCGGAAGACGAGACTATCGAAGGAGCACCGAAGGGACCAAGTGGTAACAACGGCAATGGACGGGGTCGTGGTCGTGGCCACGGCAATCAGTATAGTGGAGGTGATCGTGGTGGGCGCCGGGGAGGTCGTGGCGGTAATCAGAATGAACGAGGTCGTGGTGGTCAAGCAGGGAATCGCGGCGGTCGCGGCCGGGGACAACGGCGTGGTGCGGGTCAAGGCGGAGATGGCGAAGTTGAGTTCCAGATCAAAGGAGCGGCTGGTATATAAGAGGCTTCGTAATGCAATACAGACATGCTTATTGTAAGTCATTTCGCTTATTAGTCCATGGGCCAGGTTGATTAACGGAACGTCGGGCTAAACCATTAGTCTGCGCGGTATTTCAAAAGTAGGAGCCAAGACAACAAGCGCTGAGATAATACCGATAGAAGGGAGAGCATAGATTGCGTTTGGACTCTGTTAACCGCCACTGTACGCAAAAATTAAAGAATATTGTGAGATATCCCCCTCGAGAACAGTTCGTACTCGAGTAGTGAAGTGGAACGAAAATTCGCGTGAGTAGACTCAAAGCACAGGTAGTAGGGTCTAAAGTGATATTCTCAATACTCACTTCCAGTTGCAGGCATATCCTCTGGATGAGGGATTCTGGTCCTTAGCATCGGGACATCTACCACACTTCGCAAATCCTAAAGTAATTAACGAGGGCCACGGCAATGCACGAATATGCAAATTGGAAATTGTAAAACCGAATAAAGTGATCCAAGACGTACCTAAGCAGTCCGATGGTAGCTATGCTTCGAAAAGGCCCAATTCAGACACATGACTGGACCTTCACATTCTTGCAAGGTCATGTGACAGGGGCAACACGGAAGAACTCACGTTCGAGACGAACCATCTCCCAACTGTTTAAAAGCCCACATCCCTTCCAGCTCTTGATCCGCTCACCCCCCGTACCCGGAACACCCATTACTACCCACATCGCCCCCATAGTTTCCAACTTCACTTACCACAAGATGCAACTCCTATCCCTTCTAACCACCGCAGACAACTCCGACACGATCGCCACCCAGCGCGCCGAATACGGCCAGAAAGCCGGAGATTTTGTCAACCATCTCCGCATCGCCGTCGACAATGACACTCTCACCGACACCTCGAACGTCTCGATTCTCAGGGACGGGGCTTGCTCTATCCTCGACATGCTGAACACTCTCCACCCTTCAATTGACCCGACAGAATTCCTGAACGACGAAACGGATCTCTTCACTACCATCAGCTACCTGAGTCGGGCCACGGACTACATCCAGACGAACGATACACGGCTTCTCTTGAAATCGCTGAAGACGCTCCGTTCCCGGCTACTCGAGATCAAGCGCAAGATCCATGATGAGCGCAAGCGGAACGCTTTGCAGGGCCTTGCGTCGGAGTGGGGTAAAGTCAAGGCGTGTGTTGTGCGGCTCGGGAGCAGGACGCTGGATCAGGAAGATCTGGAGCAGATGGCCGCCGCTATGAAACCCGCGACACAGCATGGATTCGATCTCCGATATATTCTCTCTCCTGACGACAAGCAAAAGTTAGGCTGGGACAAAGGAATTATGGAATTGTTCGTTGCTCGTTTGGGGAAGCTGCCGCAGGGACTTCGCGTTCTGCCTGTCTTCAAAGAATTTGAGTGGCAGGTCAAGATGTTGGAGAGGATGTTGTGAGGGAGTCGAACTTTTCGGAGTCGAACTTTTCGAAGGTGAGCAGAAGCACCTCGATCTCGAGCGCTGTTGAGCACTGTCTTGCTAACGGCAATCCAAAGGAGTAGACCCCTTACCTCATCTTCACTTCTATTTTCACCACACCACCGCCCTCCGAGGAATAGTAGTGATCCAGATTATTTCATGGGTGTGTCTATCTATTCTGGAGTATTTGTATGCGTCCAGAACACGATTTCCTGCTACGATTGGGTTAGCCATCATTGCATCTGCATCTCATACTCTGCCTGGAGCATACTGACGCACCATGGCCATTTCTTGGCTTGTATCCTAATCCTCGGTTTTAAGTAGCGGCAACAACGGCATGTATTTAAAATTTTGCCTTAATATGAAAGATCATTCTATTTATCTACGTCGGCTCCATGGCGGGGTGATATGAAGTGGGAGGAAATCGAGGCCAAAACTGCATCTTCATACTTCGGACGAAGAAGTCTGTTGTCATTGCAGCCAGCATGAGCAGAATAGCCTGACTATGAGGGCTCCGGCTAGTTTGTGGGAGTCGTGAAGGGAGGTCTGTTCGAGCCATGGGTATATTTCGTGCACAGAGCCCTTGCGTATGCCATATCTAGTACTCGACGATGAGGATGATCAGGCAGTTTCAATCGACGACGAGTTCAAACTTCTCCATCAGAGTCCAGCGTGGCCAAAGAAGCATTTGCCATACTTTTAGATAAGCGCAAAGCTCACATACGTCCCCTTGCGAAATTTCCAAAGGTTCTTGTTGCGAGTAGTGTTGAAGCAGGTGAGTGCCGGGCCTACAAGCAAGAACTCGTCGACTTTGTGTTTCTGCTCGCTCTGATTAGATTCTCGAAGAATCACATCTGCTGCCATACCTTCGATTCTGTACAGATGATCCGTGGCTTGCATACTCAAGGGCCCAGTCCCAAAGAACCCTTTCTTCGTGACGAAGAGGCAGCGATTGCCTTCCAGCTGCTGGCAGAGATACGCATGGAACTGGTGAGCTTCCCAGTTGGCTAAAATGTCATCGAGAACTTGCGCAGATGATTGTTGCGATCCAGTGTCATGAAGATCGTGGTTCGATTCTACATGTGTGTGAAAGCTTGGGATACGAGCCACATTGTTGATGATGCGGAACCATGTCTCGAATGGTTGGAACATGGAACTTACTTCGCGATCCTGGTGCATTTTTCGATATTTTGGATGATACACGGCGCTTCGATACCGCTTGTTGAGGACCAGTACATAGAACAGACCTCGGTTTAGTTCCTTCGCTGGCCAGGCCTTGGGCGAAGTATACTTCGCGATATTCGAAAACCAGTCGAGGACCAACTCGACCACTTCCAATCCATGGGTGTACATGGGGTAGGTTGGGGGTCTAGGAGCGGGATGAATCTGTAAAGAAGGAGGAATGGATCTGCAATAGATCAGTTGGTTTCGAGGACGCCCGCGAAGCCGTAACGTTGATCCAGTGATGTTATAAGATCTGTAGTACCGCTTTGTTTCGAATCCACCATCGCGATCATTGTCAAGTCTACGATGATCGCCCAGCAAGAAGTCAATGTCAAGCCAAATGTCGCTCCTAGGACGG
The DNA here is from genome assembly GCA_010405375.1 of Lophiostoma macrostomum CBS 122681. NCBI lineage: Eukaryota > Fungi > Ascomycota > Dothideomycetes > Pleosporales > Lophiostomataceae > Lophiostoma > Lophiostoma macrostomum. The sequence goes on along the minus strand of MU004322.1, from coordinate 80,335 downwards.
TTCCAGCGAGGTATCCATGATGCGGCGTTTTTACCCAGGCTAGGTAGGCCTGCATCGAGGATAAGATCTAAGGACTTGGGATTCCACACGAGTAGGTCCTTGAACAAATTCATGTATACTTCATGCAAATCCTTCTTGTAATCTAACTCAGATAGCCTCGGTAGCTGCAGCGCTTTGAGAACACCGTACAGCGCGTACGACTTATCCTTGGGATCTTTGCAATTGCGACTTCGGAGCGCTTGCACCACACCACGATAGCCTCCTCTGGCGTAGCTCGAATGTTGATGACTTAGGAGCCAAAACTCGTATGGTAGCGCCGAAGATGAGACATGTTTGTTCAAGCCGAAGGTATCTTTCGAGACGTCCAACACGGTCGCTAGCCCCAGAACAGCCGATGCACCGATGTAGGCATCAAAGCTTCGACGATATACGCAAATTGCAGCGATCGAGAGAAGTACCGATCTCATAGTCCATCGTTCGATCTGCATCAAGGCCTCGGTACTCCACCAACGCTGGAGATCCTGGAAAGCAGTTTGATATGCCTGGAATGAACTACCATTGCTGGTAGGCTTGCGAACTATTCTGCCGTTCCATTCAGTGGGCCTATCGATGCTCATCCACAAATATATCAGAGACATTATCCCGAACAGATTTGGTGCGTATTCGAGAAACTCGTTAGGGTAGTCCAAGGCATGCTGCGAGAGTCTAGCGACTCCACAAACAAGCGTATTCCATGTTAGCGTCTTGGAGCCGCAAAGGAATACTGGATCGACGGCTAGGGCCACCTCTTGGAAGGTCCACGCGCGTGAGAACCACCGGAGGTCGAGGAAAGCTTGGACAGTATCGATATACGTTGGTAGTGGCATCTTGCCCGTGCTGGTAGTTTTGCTCGCGTCCTCAAAGAGCCGCCGGTGGTGGTCTGGGCCACATCCACCCCAATATCTGAATTGGACGCCTGTCACGAAGTCCCACATCACCTGTGGACTGAACAAGCTTAACGAATAAACGCATGAGAGTCCTTCCAGGCATCGCATTTCGGTAGCAATGTGGATCAAGTAGTCAATGGCGCGGTCGGATTCTGGGCTACTCTGTCCGAGCCAGATGTACACCGTCTGGGCGCGGCTGTATATCTCGCCCATTAGGCGGACTTGATGTGTCTTTTCATGCAGATTCTTTTGGTTGATGCAGAGGGCATCGACCCATATCGGCCGATTTTGCCGCTTCCTTTGGATACGTTGCAGAGCATCGAAGCAGTTCTTTGAGGTCTTAATCTGATACTTGCCACAATCGATAGCGCATACAGGGCCAGCGTCCTCGCCGTCTTGTGGCCAAGTGTAGGACAAGGCTGTGTATTGCGGAGAAGATGACAAGGAGACTGTAGTGAGGGTTCCTCGGATGATATTGGTGCCATCAGTGTTGTTGGAAAAGGGAAACCATGACACCGGTTCCAACTTTAGAAGGCGTATATCGTTCTTTTGGTCATCTAATGGAGGAAGGTGATGCACATGATCCTCGTGGCTTTCAGAAATTAGTACCTGCTGTAAGGGCGCAAGCATCGGATCGCCGGACATGATCGAGACGCAGCTGTAGGACGGATTTGAGAGCTAGTCTAGTCGGAGAGGGCAGCGATACTAAGATTCGACTGCCACAGACATGTAAACGATGAGAGACTCGTCGTACACATCGTGCCTACTTAGTATACCCTCTGCCTGGGATGTTTTGGGGTGACCGGTCACAGCCCGGCTGCACAGCCCCCATCCTGACCGCCAGATCATGCCAGCTGGCTGGCGGTAGACAATGCAGACGGAAGAGAGAGATATGGCAGCCTCCAGAGCTCATAGTCCAATACTGGCGTCGAAATGGAATAACGCAGGGAGACAGAGGTCATTGTGGGAGGGTGGTGACCGATCGAGTAGACCTCAAGAAGTATTGGTTATCGATAAGAATTCTACTACGCCACATCCGACTTAGCCGCTATCTCCCCGCTCTGGCACCCGTGTGTACTTCACACACCACCTGCTATGAACAGGAACTTGCCTCTTCATCAAGCTGCGTCGACATCTTGCTCATCGTAACGGTACGAATCACGTCTTCCGACTTCATAGATAGAAAGCCTCCACGTCTGCTCGCGGCCGACACGAGAACGCGTGATCACATCTCAACAGAATCCCTGGGCCAGACTATCCACGGGTAGCGATGCCCAACCAGAAACGTGGACTCTCTGAAGCTTGTAGAGATTATTGAGGTTATATGGGCTTTCTGACTGCCGCGAGTTCGCGAAAGGCTGCATGAGCATCGGAACATCGAGGTTTGAAGGACTACATGTTAACATCTCAAGTCCAAATAGATCTTGGTGACATATTAGGGTGTCCACTCAAGAAAGCCTTCAAGTTCAATCGGAAGGATACATCGAATCACACGTCAAGTCTCACAGACAAGCAGCGCATATCCATAATCACATCACAGCACAACGTCAAAACCCAACTTCCCAAAAAGATTTGATATTCATTCATTCATCCCCCACATCTCCTCATCTACGAGATCGGGAGCACGTTAAAGTAGCCAAGCCCCCCATAAGGTATCTGGAAATCCATCCTTTCCTTTCGTCAGCTACGCATCCTCTGCATGTCACTGCGTTTCCGGAATGGGAGCGGAAGGGGAACTCACAAAACCGGGCAATACACAGCGCTGCCGTACGCGTACGCCTCCTGTTGCATCTGCATCTGCATCGCAAACCCACACGCTTCGGTGAGATGCGTATGCGCCTTCTTCCAGCGCCTCTCCTCGGTCGACTCTAGGCAATACAAGCAGGGAATCACGACGGGCGGACTGGGTAGCTCTGGAGTCTGGGGCTTGTCAACGATGCCGCATTTGCTGGTCTTGTGGGTATGCGCGTGACGGGCTCGGGTCGTAGCCTCCGCGCATTTATCGCAATGTACGGGGAGCGTGCAATCAGGCACGAAATGATCCGTAGCATCGCAGCGCGTGCAGAACGTCGAGATCCCAAAACTAGGCTGTGGTTGAGCCGCAATCTCTTCCTTCAGGTATTCGACATGAGTCTGGCCGGCCATGGCGTCGCCGAGCCAGGACGCGTCTTCCTGCATATCGAAGGTTGCGGTCAGAAGCGCGGCGATCATGGTGTACGCAATATCGTTGCCTGCTGTGTGGAGGTACTTCTCGCAGAGGCCGAAAACGCGCAGTAAGTCCTTGAGACACATTTTTTTCCAGTTCGGGCAGAGATGGGCTTCTTGTGCTAGGATCTGGGTATCTAGTGTTGCGACAATGGTCCCGAGGTCGTTGAGATCGATGCCGAAGTGCTGCTTCATCATCTCGATGTCGTTGTCCACAGCGTGACCGATGAATATAACAGGGCGGTTGCCGGAGCCATACTCGTTGATCGGATGGATGAAGGCTTCTTGGAGGATATTGCGCGCCTCGTCCATGTGCACGAACCGCGTCTCACCGAATGCGAACTTGTCGGGGCGTCCAGGGCAGAGTTTCGTGTTCACCATGTGTGCTGTTTCTCGCAAACGGATGTGTTTGACTTGCATGTGCTGCAGCGCGCCCCATATGCCCTCCTGGCTATACAGAGACGTGGTGATGTTCCGGGAATCCAGGATCGAGAAGCCGAGCTCGGTGATGTCTTTGCTGCCTCGTTCAAACCATTCTGCGTCGAGACCCACGAAGACGGCGTCTTCTAGCGCATGAGGCGCATAGGGCAACCTGCGACCCAGAAAGTGCTGTAGTATCCTGAGCTGAGAGGGTATCCGCTCCATGTATATCGGAAGTGGTAGAAGGGAAGAAGATCGTTGTACGCCCATGGCACGGACTATGTGGCTGTCCACTTCAAATATGTGGTTGGAATTGCTTGGTACATCCAGATTGTGAAGGCGGAGAGGTATATATGGCTGCCTGACGCAGTGAAAGACTCAGGCTCGTCGCTATTGTCTACCACGCTATTGTGAATGAACAATACAAAGGTGAAGAATAGGCGGGCGCCGCGCGATGGGGTGGAGTCATACGCGCATTGTGCAATAGGTGAATGCGCGTCGCGTCACGGTGCTCTAGGCGTCCGTTTCATGGCGAGCGCTGACCCATGGTTCAGAATAGGCGACGCGACAAATGTGCTCAGAGAAACAACGGAATGCGAAGAGGATGCGTGGCAAGATGAGGTCGGTAACTTTTGAATCCCGTGTCTTATGTTCCGAATTGCACCATCGTCGGTTCGGATCACAGCATTCACATTTACTGAGTCATCAGTCGTGAGCGCCACATGTAATGTCAAAGAGCAACGGTATTACTAGAAGGCCTCGCAGACTCACCTAGATTATCACAGCTTGGGGAGTAGCAACGATGATATTCTGACTGGGTACTCAGCAGGAAAAAGTACGGCACCAGACTTGCATCTAAAAGATCTAACTTCAGGTCAACAACCCATGTGAGCGAGAATCTCTCACTCGCGGGAGTGAGCTGCAACAAACACCAATGACACTACTCAGTTCAGTTCTTTGTTGCGGAATAGCTGCTCCCGCCTTGCCTTCAAACAGGGTTGAGTCAACTCCTCTCTCTCTTCCGAACATCCCTTCTCATCCTCCAAACTATCGCCCATCTCAATTCACAGCGCCGCTTCCCCGGATCTTATCGTTGAACAAATATTACAATCGATGCACATTACGTATCTACATGGGAATCAAGCACATTTCACGAAACCCTAAACCATAGAACCACGTCTCTATACCCTCCTCCCTCCTCCCTAAAACCAATACATCCACTGCCCATCCTGCCACCTCCTCCACTTCCGCTCCCCCCGAACCCAAACATCCACGTCCTCCGGCGGGTCCTCCCTCTGCACAACACACACCCCATCCAGCATCAGACAATACTTTTCAATCTTCGCATCCCCATGACTATCAATATACTCCCAAACCAACCGCTTCTGCGGCTTCTCCGTAATGTCGCGCGAGTCCAGCGTGACGCGCGCCAACTTCTTGCCAGTCTCGCTAGTACTAGGGCCGGACGGAAGAAAAGATACGCGGGTGGACTGGGACCTCGCCGGTGCGGAGGGGGGCGAAAGCGGGGACGGAGAGAGCGGGGAGAAAGGGCTGGATATACTTGGAGAGAAGGGCGAGGAAATACTCGGGGACAACGGCGACGAGATGCTGAAACTGGGACTCGTAGGAGTCATCGGGCTCGTCGGACTCGATATCGGAATCGCCGTAACCGGGTCCTCGCCCTCCCCTGCCAGCTCCCTGGGCACAAACCCAGGCCTCGTGATAACCACCGTGCCTCTCGCCCTGGCCCTCTCCTTCCCCTTGCCACTCCCACCGGCACTCTTCCCACCCTTCGACTCGCCCCTCCGCAACCCCTCAAAGCTCATCCGTCCCTTCAGCACACTAGGCGGCAGGAGCATATAACTCGCATCTGCAACGCCGAGGCCCAACTCCTTCAGCCGCTCATACACCTCGCCGCGCTGTCTAACATCCAGCACCGGCCTCTTCTTAACAAGCGCGTAGACGACATAACTCCTCACGCAGTCCGGGCTGTGCCTGCCCGCCTTCGGAAACAGCGCCGCGTTCTGCCGGAACAGCGTCGTAGCCTCAGTTAGCAGGTCTGTGGTGACCGTCGCGGCCGCCGACGGCAAGTGCGGTGCGATATGCACGCTGATACACGCCAACCGCGACACGATCAATATCGTGGCCGACGCGCTCGTCGTCTTGATCGTCAGCATAGGCGTAGCATGAAATACCGTCAGGGTAACCGTATTACACGGGACGGAAGCGAGGGGGTCGTAGAGCGGGGTGGGTGGCATGGGAGCAGTGCGCGGGGCGGTGAAGGTCGGGGAGGGCTCCGTAGTGAGCAGGTAGTGGTCTGGCGGGAGCAGCCGCAGGGGTCTTGGGTGGTGGATAGCGATGGAGGGCTGGCGAGGAGGAGGGCGCGGGTGCAGGGGCGGCACGGAGAAGGGCACGAAGGGGGGGAGAGGTGGCAGATGAGGAGGGGTTCGTGCGCTGGCTGGTGCATCTTTTGGGGAGGGAGTGCTTGTCGTTTTGGTCGAGTGCGCCGAGGGGTGGATGTATGAGTCGATGAGCATAGATATAACCTTGTCGCTGCTCGGCTGATGCTTGCGAGGCGGCATTGCGAGAGCGTGGAGGATGAGCGAGTTGGTCGATGCGGCTGCGGTGGGCTTTTACGCCTGAGTCGTTGTGCATGGCAGTTGTGGTAGCATGTCTTTTTTTGGCCGTCGCATGAGAAAAGCTTCTGATCATGGACATTGCTATGGTGTGAGTGGTAAATAGTGAGCCCGTATGTAACCGTGCGGCGTTGTATACCCATATTGTGGAGAAGTGTCTGATCCTGAGACGGTCGGTATAGACTCGTGACAATGAGCGAAGATGGAGCCCGATATTCTCCGCAAGAGGGACTTGATGGTTGAGGCTCACAACCTACGTAATGGAAGATGTTGGGGTGTGGAGCATCGAGGCGTGTTAGTAGTCCACCATGAATATATCTACCGCGCCAACCCGCTTCGGGCGGGAGGTAAGATAAGCCGGAACAATTCATCCTCTTCACCCCAACTGGACCATGCCGCTGCAGAGCGAAAGCTCAATAGGTATCCACCAGGTGACTTCTGTAGACTTGGGGTGTTTCGAATCGAAACTACAGAGGGTTATCATTCTGGCAACCTGTACATGATTAATCACGGATCTTCGGACAGCACACACTCGAAGAGCACAATGCTGAAATTGTACGTTTGCGCCCCTAACCTAGGACAATAGACAAAGCGCTGGGGTATAGTGTAATATAACGACAGTGCCGCGTATGGGTATAAGGCCTTCCCGCAGAAGAGCGCTGTGACAAGGCGAAAAGGGATAAACAAAGATGATGATTACAAGAGTATGGAGGGGAGGAATATGTAAGCAGACAAGCCGAAAAATGTACCAAGCCCCAGGGTGATCAGGACCAGCGAAGGGAAGGTCAGACTTTTGAGAGTCATACCGACCCAAGAGCTGGGGTGGGAAGCGACGCTCGGTAATGGAAGAAGAGGGTGTTCGAACTACTCATCAGCCTTCTTATCCACAGCAACCCAATCCTCGTCTGTCAACTTTGCGGCGGTTCGGGAGCTCTCCGCAATAGCGTCGTTGTTTAGATCACTTAGTTGAGAAAGAGTTTCTTGCATAGCCGCCAACTGCTAACCGCTTATTAGTTCTCTGCTCCCCCAAGAAAACAGCGCGGGGGCACAAACAGCAATCGCTGGGGCATCAACTCACTGTTCCTAGAATCTCGCGCGGAGCCGGCGAGTGCACGGAAGATTGGGTCCCAGAAAGTGTTGCATCGTCATCTTCGTCAATCTCGTCTCCCTCGGCAATGGCGTCAATGTCGCGTTTTTCACCCATAGTGGCAGCGGCCCGCGCTATTCGATCACCGGCTTTGAGTATAGCTTCTAGACGCTCGACCTTGTCTTTCAGTACGGCGTTTTCTTTTTCCAAAGGCTCGATCGCAGCAACGTGCTTGCGCACGACGTCTGTCTTCATGGTTTCGATGCGGTCCTCGGCATCGTCGCGGGCTGTGATTGCTTCGACATGGTCCGCTTTCAGCTTCTCCAAACTCTGCTGTAGCTGTTGGAGATCGTGAGCATGAACTTCGGAGTCGGTAGCCGCTTGTGATGTCAAAGCATCGTGACGTGCCTGCAGTTCCTGGAGTTGCGACTTCTCTTGAATCAAGGACTGGAGCTCGTCGTCATTCGCTGTTTTGGCCGCTTCGAGTTCTGTTGCATGGCCTGCTTTGAGCGCGTCAAGTTGGGCGCTCAAAGATTCACGACCCGCTTGCAACTCATCATTGTTGGCTGTCTTTAAGTCCTCGAGTTCTGCAGCATGGCTGGCTCTAACCGATTCGAGTTGCTTACTCAGAGTGTCGTACTTCGCCTGCAGTTCGTCATTGCGGGTTTCTTTCGATGCCTCAAGCTCCGTAGCATGACTGATCTTGGCAGATTCGAGCTGCTCACTCAAAGCATCGTACTTCGCTTGGAACTCGTCGTTACTCGCCGTCCTGGATGCTTCGAGTTCTGCAGCGTGTTTGACCTGGGCGGACTCGAGTTGAGCACTCAGGGCATCGACCTTCGCCTGTAGTTCATCGTTGCGCGCAGCTGCAGCGGCCTCTAGCTCTTCGGCATGGTCGGCTTGTGCCATCTTTAGGTCTGAGCTAAGCGCATCATACTTCTTTTGCAGTTGCTGGACTGCATCAGACTGGCTAGCTTCCATACCCTGCATCAGATCCGAGATTGCCTCCTCATGGGCCTGCTCTGTCGACAACTTCTGCTCTTTGAGGTCTTCATGCTGTCTCTGCAAGTCGTCCAAGTTCTTCCGTAAAGATTGTAGATCATTGGAATGGCCTTCGCTCAGCTCCTCTCTAAGAAGTTCTATGGCATCACCGTGCTCCTGATCTGCTTTGGCAAGTTTTGCTTGCACTTCATCGCACTGAGACTGCAACTTTGCGAGGGCATTATCGTAGTCTTCCTTTAGTGAGTCTTTCAGCAGGGTGACGGCGGCCTCATGTTCCTGTTCCGCGGTGGTCTTCTCAGCGAGCAGAGTCTCGTACTTCGCCGTCAACTCCTCCAGGCCGGCTTCACTAGACTGTTGCTTGGCCTGAACCTCATTTCGCAAAGCGGAGAGCTCTTCCAGAAGTCCAGCCTTATCCTCTAGAGCCTTTGCCTTCTCCTCCACGGCAACCTTCTTCTGCTGTTCCAAGGTGTCTACATCGCTTTGTAAGGCTTCCAGTAAAGTGGCAAACTTTTGCTCAATCTCAGCCGAACGGGACTCCAATGCTTGGCTATGCAGTTCTTGGGCAGCCAACTGCTCGGCCAGCACATCGCCATGGGTTTTCTCCAGATTCGAAAGTTGCTCGGATAAGGTGTCTCGTTGGCTTGCTAAGTTCTCGACTTCTCTGATATGAGAACCTTCGCTGCTTGTCTTCTCCTCGAAAAGTTCGTCATACTTCGCCTGTAGCTCGTTGAGGAGTTGCTTCGAAGCGGCATCGGAATCCTCTTTGAGAACCTCGATGGCACGAGCGTGAGCGTCTTCAGCAGCCGTCTTCTCGCCCAGTAGGCTATCATGGCGCGCCTGGAGATCGGTGATGAGGCTCCGGGACGTCGCATGCGCTTGTTCGGCCGCGGCCTTGTCTTCCACCAGACTATCGTGACGAGCCTGGATGTCGACCAGAAGCTTCTGTGCCGTAGCATGTGCTTCTTCGATGGCAGACTTTTCATCCTCAAGCTGCTTGTGCTTCGCAAGCGCATCGTTGAGACTCTCGGAGGCGGTCCCGGAAGTCTCTTTCAAGGAGGCAAGCTCTTGCGATAACAATGAAAGCTCCTCAGTCTTCTCCTTTAGCTCATGCTCGTTTTTGTCTGCTGCAGCCTGCTTTTCTTCCACGAGAGCATCGAATTTGGCCTGTAGTTGATTGAAGCGATTCTTAGCGTCACCCTCCAGATCGGCTCGGAGCGAGTCGATTTCGGCATCGTGATCCTCACCCAAGGTGCGCAGATCTTGCCGATGTCGCTCTAGCAAGGATTCCAGCTCCGCCTTGGATGTACCCGCCTTCTTCTTGGCATCGTCGAGCTCTTCCGTAACTTTTGCCAAATCTAGTGAATGTTGCTGCTCCGTTTGGTGCGACGTCTGCTCAAATGTCTCGAGTGTCTTTCGGAGGGACTCATTCTCACCCTTTAGTTCTTCAATCTCCCTTGCGTCTGATTCGAGCTGGTCGTTGACGGCGTCCATCTGTTTGAGAAGCTCCTCATTCTCATCCGTCTTGATATTGAGTGCGTCGGAGTGGGACTGCCTGAGAAGTTCAATCTGCTGGTTGAGCTCTTGTGCGATCTTGGCACCGTCTGTCTCGCCTTGCTGGAGGGTTTGGATTTGATCTTGGAGGCCGCTGATAGCCTCCAGATGTTGGGAAACCTCGGCTTCTTTAGCACGTAGCTCAGAGTCTTTGCTTTGCTGCAACTCGTCAATCTTCTCTTGCAGCGCCTCGGCGTGCGCATTGCGTTCGTTTTCCAGCTCCGCAGATGCCTGATCCGCGCGCTCCTGGAGCTGATCTGCGTGCCCGCGCAAGTCTTTCGTAGCTTGGATGTGAGATTCGATGGTCTCGTCTTTGAGACGTAGCTCGTCGGTGTGCTGCTGTTGTAGAGATTCAACTTTGGCTTGCAGTTCTTCGATGACCTTGGAGGATTCGGAAGACTTGCTCTCGAGACCTTGCTGGGCCTCGGCCAAAGCGTCCGTGTGTTTCTGCTCCGATGCCTCAATCTCAGCTTGCAGCCTTGCGATGGAGTCTGTCAGCTCGCCGATCTTCTCGTCCCTAGTCCGCAGCTCCTCGGTATGTTTGTGCTCGAGCTCGACTTGTCGCGCTTGGAGATCCTCAAGGGTAGCTTTTGCCTCGCTACTATGCTGGGCATGCTCCTCCTTCTCTTCTTTCAGAGCAGCAAGTTCGCCCAACAAAGCCTCGATCTGGACATCTTGTTCGGCGAGCTTCTTCCTTTCCGCATCCCATTGGCGACCCTGGTCCTTGAGATCTTCGTTGAGTTGGCTCAGGACCCGCTGCAACTCTGCTGCGCGCTCCGTCTCCTCTGCCTCTTTGGCCTGAGCTGCGGCCTTCTCCTCTTTGAGCTTCTCTTTTTGTTCTTCGAGATCCTGGGTCTCCGAAGCGAATCGCTTTTCCATCTCTCTAACAAGCTCAGTGTGCTTTTTGTCTGGGGACTCTGTCTTGGCAGCTTCGGTCACTGCAGATTCCGCTTGCGCCAGCTGAGCCTTCAGTCTCGACTTGTCCGCCTGCAGTTTGTCGACCTCGCGAGCGTAATCGTCGCATTGTTGCTGGAGCTCTTCACGCGCTTGCGTCTCCTTGAAGAAGTCTTGCATTATCTGGACACTGCGCCGCTTGGTATCGAAGTCGCCTTCCGAGACAGGTCCGCCAGGGGCAGTCTCTGGGCGCTGCTGGGCATCGCCATTGAGCTTCGCGAGCGCAGCTCTCACCGGTGTCATGCCAGCCCTGCGGATCTCGACTTCGGCGTCCGAGGCGGCCTTTTCTTTGCGTGGAGTGTGCTTGGGCGGGACATGGATGGTCTCGGTGCTGTGGAGTCGTTAGTCATACGGGGCAATACAGATCGCAGCCAGAACACTCACTCTTCCTCTGGTATGGTTGCGGTGGTCGGAACTGCTGCCGGCGCCACCGAGGGTATAGAGGGCTTTTTGGCATGGGCGACAGGGGCCTTGGGAGCAGCGATCGGAGCCGTCCTCGTCGTCGATGGGCGCGTGGTGCTCGGTCTCGCCGAGGCGCCGAAGGAGGTGCGAGGGGCAGCTCTCGTCGTCGACGCGTCTGCGGCCGGGCGTGAGGTCAAGGGCCGCTTGGCCGCCGTGGTGCTCGAGGGAGCAATGGTCGACCGCCGCTCCGACGCGGGCGCCTTCCCTGGCGAGCTGCGGGTGGCAGCAATCGACGACAGCGTGGTCCTGCGCGCTGTAGGCTTCTTGTTCTCGTCCCCCGACGTGATGGACGAGAGGTCTGGCTCTGCGTCAGATGTCGCGCTCTTAGAGGCCAACCCAGTCCTCCGGGCTGCTGTGCCCGGGGCAGGACGCGTCGGCGGCTTGTTCAAGCTGGATCCCGCGGCGCCCGTCCGCATTGTCGAGCTGGCGAGCGGTTTCGACGCGGTTGCTGAGGTGCGCGCGCTGCTCGCTGCAGCTGGCCGTCGAGCGCCCGCCGCAGCGGCACTCGATGTCGTGCTCCCCGGCCTGCGCGGGGGCACGTTCTCGGCTTTCGAAGACGTCGAGGAGGCCATCTTGCGGCGTGCAGAGGCGGTCGTGGACGTGTACGGGCTTTTATGGGCAGGGCTCTCCTGCTGCTGAGGAGCTGCTGCAGCTTCGGCCGTCGTCTGTGGCGCTGGGCCCGCCGCTTCGCTTCCGTCATTGGGCGTGGGCTCGGACATGCTGGTGCTGGCAATGCAGCTAGCACAAGGGCAAAAGGGTCCACTGCTGCCAACAAAAATGATGCTGCAAAAGGTATCGAATGCTCGTTCACGGTTGCGTGTCGAAAGCTGAGGAGCGCTCCCGCTCAGTCATGCAGCTTCAGGCTCATTAATGTGGGGGAAGTCTGAATCAGGGAAGCAGCAGGGGCGAGACACGACAGCGCATCCTCCAACCCACAGTCTCTGCTCGTCTCGCCGGACTGACCACTCGACGGGGCACACGTTGAGCGGAGCAGCATGCAGCAGAGACAGAATGAGAATCTTGCCTTGCCGCAGCACATTTGCACGCTCAACGACCCTACGGCTTCCCTCTGCATCACCGATCCAAGACACGCCCGTTCCTGACACCTCCACGCAGCGCCAACCGCGCGTCCAGCCCGTTGTGTGATAGCCAAGCCTGCAGTTGACACGACAGGATAGACATTGGCTTGTCCTCTTCGGTAGACAGCCACAAGAGATGCACTCACGACACTGGGTATCGCCATGAGTAGTCCTTTCGTTGGCGCCTACTGTCACTGGTGGTAGGAGCAGACCATTGATCATCCATACACCCGTCATAAGTAGCTTGCATATATTTTTTGCAGTCCACTGCAGAACTCGCTATTGACTGAGAAGAACGTGACCTACCTAGGTATCTCCAGGGCTGCCCAGGTGCAATTGTAGGTACCTAACCTCCAGGGCTTGGTAGTAGGATTTAAAAGGAGGTCACGTGGTCGAAAGAAAGCTCAAGTTCCAAGGTTGATCGCACCTACCCAGTCAGGCACTGGCCATTCTACCAAACGATCCTCAACACCACCGCGAACTCATATTGATATCGCGCACTCGGAAAGAGCCGTGAAATTAGGTCACTAACATTGTACTATTGAAGCAGTCGCCACTAACCTATTGTAATCGACACAAGTGCTGTTCTAGCCTTTCGTACGAGCTACAACATCGCTTTCCGCTGTGAGATACATTGTACGAGTAGGTTTGGAAGGATGCAGGATCATCGAACATCCCAGACGCGAAACGAGATTTTAGGCAGCATAGTCACTAGAGGAACTTTGACATCACTCAGGCACGCGGCCATAGCTCCGCGGTATTTATATCGACGGAAGCTGGCTACGACAGACTGCACGCGTCCGTTCTTTTTTTCGACAATATGGTGTACAATCCGGAGCAGACTCAGGAAAAAGAGCAGCTGACCGCGTTTCTGACCGTCAAGCTTACGCACGAACAGCTCGACGCAATCCAGTATGCATTCGGCAAAGGTTCCTTCAGCCAATCGCCCTCCATGTTCACCGTACTGTTCATAATCGATAGACCCGAGTACCACGGCCGCAGTCACGCAGATATTCGTCGTGCCGAAACGAACGAAAAACCCTTCCTCGTGATTGACGAAAAGACGCCCATTGACGGCGGAATCTGGTACGTCGACAACTTCGCCTCGGAAGAAGAAGTAGAAGACGGGGAGGCAGAAAGCACGAATGTGGTTTGGAAGATTCGCATTAAGATTGAAGATGTGCCGGTTTTGTACAACTCCCATTCTCCTCTCATCGCGTTCACTAACATGATACAGACATGCAAATTACGATATCGCAAATCGCAGTATCCGCGAGGACCTGGACAGCGTCGGCGTCGACTATCCCTGCCCCGAAGAATTCGAGCAAGACGAAGTGTACACGTCGGGCCTTGATACGGACGAGGACAGATTCCTCGCACCGACTTGGGTTACAGTCGAGCCGGGGGAATACGATGAGACCACAGACGAAGAGATTTTGAAGACCTGCTCCCCGAGGTTCGAAAAGGTGTACAGGCTCAAGCCGAATATTGCCAAGGACCTTGGATTCATTTCCCGTTGGATTCCGGCAGGTACTGCACGACCTTTGACATTATCAGACGGGACGACGAAGACGTTTGCGGAAGGCAGTGTCGTGTTGCAGATGGATTATGACCCCAAGGCTGCTTGGGCCGGGTACCAACGCCCCGAAGGCTCGCTGTAAAAGCCACCAAATGCGAAGTCATATATATACTCGAAAATTCGCGACTCAACCCTCATTCACAGCTAATACAGAGTATACTGTGTGATACTTAATGACGTCTGAACATCTGGACTCTGTTGTTGATGTTACAATAATACTTGAGCGGTGCTGTTATTCCAGGAAGCGCGTTTGACTCAGAGGCTACCAAGAACTAATTGCGAGCAGCGTTGCTCTCCTGTTGTAGATTCTATCCTTCTTGGACGTGCACCAGCTGTTCCCAAGGCATGAGTATTGACTTCTTTCCTCATGGCTGTTCTGTTACACACAACTCGTGAACAGAAATCTTCTCACACATTCACGCTCCTAACTAACGCCTCGATAACGTAGCCTAGTGACGCTGCCTAGCACCCAAAACCTCCGTATAAAACTACCCACCGGGGCAGCGCACACTCGATCTCCCCACCCCATTCTCCCAACCACAACCGCAATGGACCAACCACCAAACCCAGCAACCCTGCCACAAAGCAGCCAAAAAAGCCCCAACTCTCCATCTCCAACTTCCACTGTTGCTTCCGCATCAGCACACCCCAACACACTCACAGGCGCCAAGCCGACCGATGCACATCCCGAACAACATGGACTGATATGCATCATCCTGTACCCCTCCAACGAAGGCGCATCCGACTCTCCACCACAAGATGCCGGACCGTCAAAACCCTCAAAGTCCGATAACATTGACCCCATCAACACAACCGGTCAAACGATCGACGACCCCGAACAGATCAAAGCGCTTCTAGCCAACGTAGAGAAGCGACAAGTTGTCTCTGTACCAGCATCACGGGAAGTTCTGGCTTCGCTCGAGACTCCGGGGGCTAAGGAGATCTGAAGGTCCGGAGATTTCTGATGAGATGGATCGGGACGGACGCGAATCATGAGTGGGGAGCATGACGGGAAGCGGATATGATGACTTCTGTACCTGGTCCTGGGCCTGGACCACAGAGAGAGAGAGACAAAGATCTGGATCCGAGGTGTCAGACCTGTCAGCTAGTGTCCGTCTCCTAGTCAGGGGAGGGGAGATTACAAGATCGGGGCTGGGAGAATGTCTGTAGCTATTGCCGCAGCTGATGATACAGATATACAACTCATGCAGGATTCAGAAACCGAAGACTTGTGACACATTCCTGCTCTACTCCAGCTAAAACGTCATCCTGATTTCTTCTCTAGCACTTCATATTTGCGCTGATGCACTTTACAGGCACCACACCGCGCGTGGTGAATGCCCAGGTGAGAAGAGAACGTGCGTCTGCGCCTTCTTTCATATCTACCCATAGACTCGGCAACACGAGCTCTAGACTTGATTCTGGTGAATTTAAGACAGATTTTCGATTTCTTTAGATCCTGCACCTCTTGTTTCTACTACCCTCCATTAACACACGATCATATTAGCCATAGAACAACAATATGAAATAGCTTGTTTGGAATGCATGCTCGGACATATCCATAAGCACCGAATTGTTAGGTGATTGCTATGCGAAACGCAACGTTTATAGACTACTTAAAAGGCTTTGATCCATTGATAAAAATCCTTTCTGACGAAATGAACGGCTAGGCACGATACGTTGTACCGATCTTACAATACGTAATGTGTATTCCTGACAAGTAGCGCACATATCCACAGAGTCCTAGGGGGGGGGGTCAGACAATCTTGAAGAATGTCTTCGATACGATATGCAAGACTGATCTCAACTCCACTTTAACACCTTCGAACCACCCACAGGACATTTATTGCCATGTTTTTCATCACACCAACCGTTCCACCGCCTCCCCAAGAGCGTCTGAGAATGCCCAAACACTATTCTTGCCCTTTTTATACCCTTGTTGGTACGCTTTCCTGATGTCTTTCTTGTATCCCTCCCGGTGCACCGATAGGCATCCATCCATGTACGCGATCTCGCCCACCGACCGTCTCGAGCTCCTTCCTAGACAATCCCGCGTACGTCTTCTTATCTCAATCCTTGTATGCATTTTTGCATCCATCCTCATATCCCCTCTCATATCCCCTCTCGTACCCCTCATCGCCACCTTTCTCATATGCCTTCTTATAGCTCCACCTCTTCCTCAGGCAATCCAGGACCTGAAGAGCGACCTGCATGCCGATGAAGCCCTTCCAAAAGTCGAAGGAAGTGAAGTCAGGCCGCGGCCATGTACTAGATTGCGAAGCGGCTGCTGTTGGCAATGGCGTCGCCGTGCTCGATGGCGTTGTATGTACGTCTAGCGGCATTGCGTCTGCGTCGCGATTCTGTAGAGAAGCATTTCGTCAACATGGTGTATTGTAGTGAAGTGTAGTGAAGTGCAATGAGGTCTGTGGGATTGGGATGAAGTGGATTGGGCAGAACTGAACGCACGGCGATGAGTGAGAGTAGCATTGTGAGAGCAAGAGCCTTGATCATATTGGTGGGTCAATCAGTCGACCGCCGAGCTTGACTCCAAACTTGATGTTTGGTGAGTGTCGCGAGAGTCTCAAGAGGCGGCAGGTGTCTGTCGTGTGGATCTCAATTTGTTTTTGTCTGGCTGAGTGAAATGTTTGGTTCGTGCATTATAGCATTATGAGGACCTCGGGGACAAACGAACTGGCGATTGAGATGAGTGGAAGTCGCGTTCGCCATGCGCGGAAGGAGGGAAGAAACGGAGCGTTGGGCAAGTCTCTGAGAACGAACCGGCACATCTTAGTTTGCTTGACGTGTGCCATGAACGCAAGCGTTACGTAGAGGTCGTAGTCTATGTGAAGGATTGAATGAAGCTACCTGGTATCCGCTGCTCAGCCATCTGAACGCGCGCGAAAGGTTGCCAGAGTTGGCGTGAGGTGCGACAGTTTGGGTGGAAGGAGCGACCCGGGGACACAACACACGAAAGCACGCAGATGAAGATTAATACAAGTAGTATTTCGAAGAGAAAACCTGAGATCGGACTAAGAACGCCATGGTGCTACCAAGCTCTCACCGAGAGCGATATCCGTGCGCCAATCCACGATGCAGTGTTTATGAAACATTGAAGCCTTCCTACGCCCAAAATGAGATTTCATCCAATTAACTAAAACATGCTGCTCTGCTTCTTTCGTAGGGTGCTTGTGTTCGTCTCACTTGAACTCCTAAAGCCCCAGAAGCTCTTCTTCTTACTCATCTTTGGTTGCGCCTGCGGCTTCGGCAGCCCGTTACTGAAGAACGAGCTCTGCGATGCCACAGGTGCTTGGCCTGGAGGCTGCAGATATGGTCCTTGTTGAGCAGGGCGGGCGAGCTGCGCAGGACGCGTGTTGGGTTGTTGGAACGGTCGCTGTATGATTGGCGCAGAGTGCCGTTGTTGCGGATGTGCTGGTGGAAGAAGCCCGGTCTGGTCGCCGAACTGCCTCCGCAGACGCTGGGTTTCCTGGTCGATCTCGGCTTGTCGCCTTCGCTTTTCTTTCTCCTCATGTCTCCGTTGTCGATCCTCTTGCTCCAAAAAGGCGCGAGTCTTGCGCTCCTCGTCTTCTTCGGCTTTCCGCCGTGCTCGTCGCTGCAAGTCTTGCTGTCTTTTCTGTTCACGCGCTTCTGCTTCCACCTGAGCTTTAAGGCGAGCTGTCTCTGCATCAATCTCCCACTGCGCTCGTGGGTCCAGTCTCTGCGCAGGTTGATTACCAGTCCTCAATGGAGGAAGCGAGGTGCGCCGGATATCGTTTTGTGAGGGTCGCGCGTACAGTCCATTCACAGCAGCCCCTTTCGCGGGAGGTTGTACTGGCCGTTGTGTGTGGGCGATGTTCTGTCGAGCTGGAGGTGCAGGTGTCATGACGGGAGGAGTGATGTTCGGTTGCATAGGAGACGAGCCAGTCCGAGTTCTCAGCCCTGCGCTGTTCTTTCGCGTAGCGGCGTCCCCGATGTTGAACGTCTCTCTTGGGTTGCTGAAGTACATGTCCTTGATGACGGCTGCTGAGAGAAGCAAGACAACCTCCAGGCCTTTATAGTCCTCCATCTCCACCCTATACAGGTTCGATTCCATGACGGTCATTTCCTTGAGCCCCGAAAAGAGTCCTACAGCGATATCCGGCTCCTTGCTTTTCTTTGCCTTTTTGTCAGTCCGGTCCGTTGATTTTCCAGTCATGTAGCAGGTCATGTCCTTCCCCAGCCTTCCCTCCTTCTTCCACATGAAGTTGATCTTGGGTATTGTTACATCCGCTCCCGGGTCCTCTTGGCTGTGATCGAGAGTCGATGCACTCGGTGTTCTGAAGGATGCTTGGGGCATGCTGAAGTCGTATGTCACGGTGCTACTCCATTTGGACGTGTTCTGCTTGACGAGGATCTGCTGGTCGGGGTTGTAGAGCTGGATGGCGAACTCGGAAGGAAAGATGGGTTGCGGCGGAGGTGGTATGCCGCCGTTCTTCCGGATTTCCTCCTGCGACAGAGATGGCTGAGTCCATCCTGGCTTTGCCAACACCTCGCCATATAGGATGTCTGGATTGTGCGAGTCGAAGAGGGCGGCTGCGTACGTGTTCTTTGCTGCTGGAGCTGTCGGGTCGGGGTGCTTCAGAAGGTAGGTTGCAGCCGGGTCGGAGCCGTGCTGGGTGAAGTAGTAGGCTTCGTGGTGCTTGACGCTGTCGGGCGACTTTTTCAGAAAGAAGGCTGCTTGCTGTTAGCACGATGCACTCACACGCACGACGGCTAGCGACGGCAACTTACTGGGAAGAGCTTCGTCAAGCATGGTCGCACGCTACTTTGCGCCTTGTTCTTGGGCTAGAATGAACGACGGTAGTCGAGGAAGGGAGTGGTGAAAGGGCAGAGGGATTGCCAGCGCGTGGACGGCCACTATGTAGCAGACCTCATCATCATAGGCTCTGGAGCTGCAAACACGCGTTGCGAGGCTCTGTGGGGCTGTGAAAGCATGGATGGCTTTCCATGGCTAGTCCCAATGACGCATGGCTGCCGCACGCTGGGCACTCCAACATAACGCGCGAACCGGGCTATCTTTGGAACACCGCGTACTCGACCGTTCATCGATCCAACGGCTTTGCCTCGATGTCATCACGCATCGTCTATGGAGCATTCTCTACACCGACATGCGCGCGGTCCATCGGCGACACATCCGAGAAGCAACACTGGCCGTATCGGCGCCAAGCATACGAGAGCCTGTTTGCGCAGCACTCTGTTTCACGACCAATATCGGCCGCAACATAGCCACCAGGTTTCCCCAACTGCTTGTACATCGTAAACGAGTCAGCCTATCCCACGCAGCTGGCGCAACACTCTCTGCTTATCCAAAGGTTTTTATCACATACATTCGATCAATCGTTCCTTCTAATGTCTCGTTCATATTCGTATCAATCTCTTCCACTCGCACCATTACGCGTCCGCACATCAACACGCACATCACTTTCGTTGCGATTCTAGCCAATTTAATGGTTTTGAACATTCATTTTATCTAACACAGGAGCGCTACCACCAGCGCCGAGGCCATCAGTAGAATCATCAATTCGTCAACCAGGAAGAATTGGCGACCCTTACCTGCTCCCACGGCTCTCCAGTTTCTTGATTGCAGTGCGGAGACGACCCAGCGAATCCGACGTGATATTGCCTGCAATCATGATCTGGTTGCCCAACGAGATGCGGCTGGTGATCAGATGGACTGAAGTCGTCTTACGAATCTCGCAGCAACTAAAACCCACCTCAAGCGGCTTGGTAGTCGCCTGAGATGGATGCTGATAGTCTCTATCGTCTGAGCACTTGATGCCGACGTACTCGTACCAGAACCGCTGGGGCTTTGCAACTGCCAGCCCGTCGTTGCCGAACGTATTGAGCTCGGCAACTTTCGCGTGCTGGCCGAAAACATCCAGGACTATGGCAAACCGGCCCTTAAGTTTTACAGCTGCACTGCAATCGCGACCTCCAACGTGCGCTGCGTAGTTTCCCTGCACAGGTTGGTGCAATCCAAGCGGAAAGGCCTCGAGGTAATAAATAATATCTCCAGCTCGCAGAAGACCCAAGGACCACACAGCAACACTATCATAGGTTATATGCATGTGTCGCAACATGGCCCTGACCCAAGGTAGTTGGAAATCATACTGATACGCCGTGTCTTCCGTCGTGTAGTACTGGGCTCTGAACCGCTTGTCTTCCTTGACTTCAGCGTTGAGACAACGATCTGAAAGCCTTATCTCGGTATCGCGCAAGATGTCAGCATAGCAGTAGACCTCGGGCACGCTATTCACACTACTGGAGCGTGACGAGACGGCCACAGAGCTCGAGTCATGGGGGTAAATTCCCTCGGTGATCTCGCCCTCTTCGTCTGACCCTTCACTTACCTGGACGGCCGATGGAACAAAGGCAAAACTCGGCACCGACACCGAAGTGTAATTAGACGGAGAGTCGCTATAGTCGACGATTCGAGTGCAAGGACGCTTCGGTGCTGGCTCATAGAAGGACTTCGGTCGTGCATGCTTTTTTCTCGGACGACGTGGACCAGGGTATCGGCCATGTCGAGGGATACAGCTGTTGACTTTATTAATGTACCTCCTGTCGCGGTTATCATAGTTTGGCTCCCGTAACTGGCCACGGTTCTCCTCCCTATGGTGTACACTCATGTTAGTGATTGGTTCGACGGTCGAAAAAGGGCAAACCTTGTGCTTCAGTGCTCTCACAGAGAGGTCGAAGAAACAGGCAAAGCGTGAGATGGTTGGGTCGCTGCTCGACAGCGACTTGGTGTCTGGTGCTTCGCCGGGTCTGCCCTTGTGCGATGTGTCGAAATGTTGAACGCTGGAGAATTGATTACATGGAGTACGATCTGCTTCTTATACGTACTGCTCACACAATGTTTAGGGTTCGTTGGCCGAGTACGCAGATACAAGGGCATTGTTCTGCACAATCCTCAAAGACTTATAACACAGTGTATGGTTCGAATATAGCCGCGCGACCGAACAAAGAAACCAAGTAGATTTCGCCAGTCCAAAAATATCCAGTCCGTATATGCCTTTGTCCCAACTTACTCATCATCCAGAATAGACCAGGACTTGGTGGAAACAATGCTATTCTATCGTCCCTTTGTTGAAATGCACCACCTCGTTGTGGACAGCTCTGTCGTGTTTTCCAAGGACAGCGTTCGGCATCAATCGCATTCGAAAACTCTTCTCAGACATTTCCAAGATATACATCATTACACCGACTTGCCAGCAAGGCCAGGTCCATTTGCATCGCGATACATTCATTCCATTCATATCATCATCAACATCATCGTCATCATCCGAGCAGAACAACCCACCACCAAACCAACCAAGATGCCACAACCGCACAAGCACCTGCATCAGCACCACCACCACCACCACCAGCATGAACCCCACACTCCCACCCACCCCACCAACCACCCCAGCACCCCCTCCAAACCCACCCCCCGCAACCCCCCAACCCCAAACCGCATCCCCATATCCCACCCCCTCGCCGCAAAAATGGCCCTCCTAGCCCACACATCGCGCACCCTGCACGCCGCCGGCAAGGCCCTAAACGCGGGCACAATCACCCAAGCGGACTTCCAACGCACGTTCATCCAGCTGCGCGATCGGTATAATGCCGCGCGTGAGATGTTTGAGAAGGTTAAGAGTACGGGGAGAGCGGGCGATAGGAAGGAGGGGAGGGAGGTGTGTCTGCCGCGGTGGGAAGTCGTAAGGGAGAGGGTTGAGAGGGAGGTTGGGAGGATGGGGGTTGGCTGGGAGGGAGAGACAGATGTGGGGAAGACGGAGGTCGGTGGGGATAGGGAGGGAAAGGTTGGAGATGAGGGGGTGCGTGCTGGTGGGAAGCGCACATACAGGGTTGAGGAGCAGAAGGTAGCGGAGGGCGAAAGAGGGGGGAAGAAGAGGAAGATCGATGACAGGAGTTCGCCGGGTATGAGGGTTGGGTTACCGCAGTGTCGAGAGCTTTCTTCTTCTGATGAGGAGCGCGAGAGCGAGAGTGATGATGTTAAGGAGGAGGAGGGAGACGAGCAGGAGGGAAATCGCGCAGTCGAACATGGCGAGGACGATATCCCGAAGAGCATTCAGCCGACCGGTGTCATGCTCTGCCAGATCCCGTTGACGTGGGAGCAGAAGTCCAGAATGTGGAGGTTTACGCTGAGGAGGGCTTGGGGGAGGGGATCGGCTGCGAGGGATTCGATTATGGTTAGTCCTAGGGGAACGGTGTTTGTCGTTTGATGGTATTGTATACGTTGGGCTGCGGGTTCGATGATGAAGTTGGTTGTGGGGGGACGTGGAGGTGGATATGGAGGTGGATGAATAGGGAAATCTACATATTTGCATTGCGTTGGAACTTCATTTTGGCGTTGGCCCATCGCCAGCCGTTGAGATCGTGCCGAATGCTCTCGTGTGGGAGGTGAGAGGTGCACAGTTGCGCCAACAGGCATTGATTGTATCATCATCGTTTCCATAGAGAAAGTTGACTCGCATATAAACGACCTAATACCAGTGCTCCACGAGCGAATTGCGGATATCTACATACTCACTGCATTCATTCGGTTGGATCAACATTCCAAAAAAAATGAGACGCCCAGATCAGGACTCAGCGTATCCCGCAGTATTTAGATTCTTGACTGGAATACCAGCCATCACTATAACGATAAGGGTTTCCATCACTATGGCTCCAATGCCCTGTATCCTACAGGGTCAAAGTGTCCCCTGTACATACAGGCAAAAACGCACTATAATATTTTTTTAACTCCTTCTATAGCGCAGTGTTAGATAAGTTCTATAAGCTATTGGGTAAGGGCTAGAAGGCGTAGGGGTCACCAGGGAAGGAGGGGTAAGCTGCCCTAGCTTTCCCTGGGCCTACCCCCTTTACCTACTAATAATAGCTTATAACAATAGCCTCCCTATATAATTTACTAGGGGCTATTATTGCACGTGTTAAAATACTAGGTTTAGTATAGTTTTTCTAAGATTTAGAGCCCTAGTGTTAACTAGTGACCTAGGGGAGAGAAGCGACCTAGGTATCTTGATCACGAACATTAAAACTAAGTATTTTCTTGCCTAGTTTTTAATTCCTTGCCTTACCCTATAGAATATAGGTCCTAGTTTTTAATTACCCTGTAAAATATAGGGTAAAGCCTATAAAGTATAGGGCAAACCCTGTAACCCACAGGGGACTGCCCCGTATCCTACAGGGCATGCCCTATATCCTATAGGGATCCCCCTGTTCTGTACAGAGTTCGTTACCATAGTGATCTCGATGCATGACAGTGTCATTTGGAGTTACAGGCATTCCGCCATCTTGCGGAACATACTCCCTGCGGTTGTTGGAGCTATAGAGACCTTCGGTTCTCGGGGAAAGGCGTTGTGTGAGTCTGCATGAAATGTCTTCCGAGGGTTCAGGTGAGTTTGACAGTTTCAACATGGTCATATCGAATATCTGAATTCAACGCGTTATGGCCAGTGTGGTATTCGTCCCAAGAAAATGTTCGGTTAGGTGAAGTTTCGGGGATCACTAGAATACGGACAGTCTTTCTGGCGCTCTTGCGTAAGGTGTCATTGTAAATGCCGAGCTCTAGGAATTCAATAGCACTGGCGACAGATTCTGATTGTCCGATCAGGTACGAGTACTGCATCTGTAGAAACCGCCAGCGTTGCCAACAGTAAGTAACTACTACTGTTGGTACAGACCTTGAACAGTAACTGACCAAGGTGTCTTCAGTTACTTACTGAACCCTATACTGCCAAGGACTGTACTGTCAGTACAGCTTACTAGCAGTTACCTCGCCTTACTGCAGTAACCTAGCAGTAACTATAGCCAAGAGTCACGTGTGACCTACCCTAGGTATATATAGTACCCGCTACACGCTGTGTTAAGGGCATTCCTATATATAAGTTGCACGTGACCTTACTGTCTGTTACTGCAGTAACTTTACTAGGAAAATTGAGCAGTAACTGACAGAGCTGTCAGCAGTTACTTACTGCCAAGATACTGCTTACCAGCAGTATATACCAACGGTAATACTTACAGTTGGCAACGCTGGAAACCGCGCATGGCGCTAGCACTTGAAGCAAGCATACCATGTGCTTGATTACCGTTCCAAATTTTAGAAACTTTCCATTGAATGGAGGTTTATCAATGTACGCAAGGTGGTGGTCGATATGGTGAAAACAACGCCAAAATAAGTACTGCAAACACTACGGGCCATATGTATGCTCGCCCCATAGAACTACGATGTCCATCTTAAGAGTATCGTTTCTTGCCAATCTACTGAATGTGATGTAACCAAAATAGTCTGCAATTCCATATTATAACTCTCTTCCATCTTCAACACAAGCACCCCCATAGCATTCCTTCCAAGGAGATGTCTGACTCGCGCATGCTTTGGCACGCTTGGCGAGTTGGATCATTCGCGGTGTAAAGCAGTCTACATTGATTGTTTACTGCAAGAAGGTGTGTCATTCACTTTGCTTATACCGAGACATCGAAGACAGACTCAGTAAAGGTATGCATGAGCGCATACCCAAGATACCTACCGAGGATGCAAGAGTATCTGTCGTTGTGGATGACGCCTCTTCCACGACGAGTTGTGATGGATGCGAGTACAGTGAGGAGGGTAGTAGCTGTGATAATGTAGCTCTGCCTATTGCGATGATAGGAAGAAGAATTACCGCATGGAGAATGGAGACAGTGTCACGGGCTGTGAAGGATTGAACATATCTGCCTCCAATCTCAGTTGGGATTACACGCAGTGCTTGTACACGTTGGCACTCAAGTGCGGCGTGTGAATGGCCGTCTATCAGTTGTTACCAGCGTCCTGAAGTCTCGAGAAATCATACAAACCCATACAAGCAGAAAGTCACCTTTCTGTCGAGGCGAGTCAGCTGTGCATTCCATAGGTGGCCGATCATGGTGGGTGGTTGAGCGAGCCTCCTCGAGGAGTAGCTCTCACTCTCACAGGGTCAGATCTTCCAAGGCTAACGAGAGAAACTGAAGTGTACCCTGAAGGTTCACTGCATGAAGCTCACTGGTTTCTACAGAACAGTATCGCTGCCTCCTGGCTCTCGTGGCTATTGACTAGCCGTCTGCGGGCACATGGGCCGAGGGAAGACTTGTTCCTTCGCCGGGAAGCCTGCATGCCTGCACCCACGACTTTCAATCACATGACTGCCGCCCTGCTGCCTCCCACCACGGCCTCGCTTAAAGAATACCCGAAGTCGGACCGCGACAGCTCTTAGCGCTTCCTCTAGCGCCTCCATGCTTAGTCAACACGTGCACGGACGCCCCCGAGAATCCTATATCAGCTCCCCACTCCACGCCCTGACCACAACTTTCCGGTCTCATCACCACAAAACACAACATCTTCTGTCATGTTTTGACTCAGCCTTCAATCATTCATCATGGCTTGTCTCATACATCATCTCAAACCTCAATCACACATCAAGTCTTCCATCCTCAACATGGCACGTGAGCCTTCCTTCACTGCTTGGCATCGACCTCGAGTCACTTGATCAACATCCTTCATCCATCCTTACCTCACTTGATCAACAACATCCATCACGATGTCTTCCACCACAACAACACTTGATGTCCTCTTACATCATCGGTCTCTCACATTCATCTAAGGTTTGTATCCTCCGTCATCATGATATCTTACTGACACGTGAAGCTCGGCATGGTTCATCCATCACGATCGCATCACTGCTCTTCAGCATTCCTCCAAGTCTCATACATATCTCACGATCGATCCTTCTCCGTCCACCGATGCTTCCACCAACCAATACCTCTTTCACCGACCGCTATCCTTCTTCACCGACCGCTATCATTCTCCTCGACCGATCTCCCACCGAGAATTGCGCATGGAATACAATGGCTTGGATGTTGGATGGAATGCCTTGGTTGTAATGGTCTGGTATCAAGAGCGCAGGCCCGGAAGCCGCAGAGATTTTGAGACACGTGTTGCACTCCATGTGGCGCCTCCTAGAGGTCAGGGCAATCATGGAACAACACCATCCCTCAACTAGCTCATGATGGTTTACCATCAAGTTCCTCATGATATACGCTGAAAAGCATGTATCCTCTCACGAACCAAGAGCGAGAACCTGTGTTGTACTTCTTCGTGAAGCGACAGTGTGCAGTTGATATGGTTTGGTGTATGGTAGGGTTGGATGTCACTTGACAAAATCAAAAGACCAGGGTTTTATGGCAAGTGGTGGTTTGGAACTGGTGTGACTTGGTTGGACATTGGCATGGACTGAACTTGAGCTTGGACTGGACTGGAATGGACTGAACTTGAGCTTGGACTGGACTGGAATGGAATGGACTGAACTGAACTGAACTGGCTTGGACATCAATGGTTTTATGGTCTTCACTTGGTTGCTGCATAGTATGCATGGTTTGGCTTGGACTTGGTTATGAATGGCTTCTCACCCCATCTCTACTACACACTCATCACACAAACATCAATGAGATCCATTCACACTACACTTTATTCTTCTTGACCATCGTGATTATGACTACCTGTTGTCTCCTCCCCATGATCCTATAAATGCCTTCCAGGGTTGTTATGTCTACAGACTCACTCTCATACACATTTGGCCTCTGCGTCCTTTAAGGCCTTCGCTCAAGCGACGTACACTCAGCGAGGGTTTAGTCCTTCCGCGTCGCATGTCGTAGACAATGGCCTCTTGTTGGTTGCGCATGTGATGCCACTCCCCAGATGCTGGGTCGCTGTTTCGCCCTTGGAATAAGCCGCTCGATATACTCTAGCTGTGTGGCTACTTGCATGCTACAGACTGGCATATGGTGCAGCGCACCTCGCAGTCTTTGAAGGTAATCTACACGAGCAGCGTGTGTCGCGAGTGCTTCGACGAGCCTTTGGTAGACCCAAGTCGTCATTGCGCGCAGCGTGGTGCCCTGACTGTGCACCATCCTGGCCCATCTGCTGCCTTTCACGTGCTGAGAACGCTTCACGGTTCGTCGCTACGGGTTCAACGCGAGGGCTTTCGCTTTACTGCCATGCTGCAACTTTGCTAGAGTCTGAGTAGCTTCATCGCCTTCTCTAATCCGGTTCCGAAATGCGTTCCTCCGTTGATTTTATTAGGAGCTTCCTTTTCAAGCGTGTGTCTGGCAGCGAGGGCCCATGCTATGACCTAATCTATGTCTGCTGGAAGGATAGAGTACAATACGCAACCACTGTAGCGAAACAAGAACTTCTCATTACTAGGAGTGCAATGATTTGTACTCATGGATTCGCATCTGCTCTTTAATCATAAGGCTTTATTGCTTTGGACGGCTCACCAGTATACTACGCTCCTCCCCATTCGATAAGCGAACGCAAACCCTTTCTCGCGCTCGACAGAGCTTGAACTGGGTACCGGGGCTTTGCTATACCATGTCGCGTTGACGAATCCTTGCATTGCTGATTCTTTGAAACATTCTTTACAGGTACTGCTTGGATACCTCGACCTATCGCACCGTAGTCCTCATCCTG
Source organism: Lophiostoma macrostomum CBS 122681 (assembly GCA_010405375.1). Lineage (NCBI taxonomy): Eukaryota > Fungi > Ascomycota > Dothideomycetes > Pleosporales > Lophiostomataceae > Lophiostoma > Lophiostoma macrostomum. Next base: position 52,909 of record MU004322.1, on the reverse strand, counting down.
CGCTCATATCTAAGAGACTCGCAAGCGAATTCTCGAGGTTTTGAGCGAAGTGGGCTGAATGAGAGTTCACACGACTACCAATCTCGCTCAATATAGTCGAAGACCGTGTTTGCTCTCGACCTTGAAGTGAAACCGCAGCCTGTTGCTAATCGCCGATAGAGCGTTTCGATGAGGAACCATCCCTTGACTGCTTGCTTCAGTGCGCGTAGGTAAGAATGGTATCGGCTTGACTGGGAAACCATGTTAGTCTCTGCAAATGGTGGCGGAAGCATAAGTGCCGCAGCCGTTGGCTGCAGCAGTTCGGAGGACTTTACCAGCAGGATTTGGCACAACGCCGGCCGGGGAGGTAATTTCATGAAGAGATGGACGCGGAGGCCGATGCTTCCCATTTTATTGGTACTTCGGGTGTGCAATCATCACGTAGACTCAACCCAAGGCTTGCTGTGGCACCAAATAACCCCTCCGCAAAAACAGAAAGGAGAGTCTTGGTTGAAAGTGAAGTTATGATTGACCTAACGGGGATATAGTCTCTACGTTCCCAGGATATTAATGCTATTTGCCTCATCTAATGGATCGTTAACAACACCCTGTGAACTCCGATGTAACCTTCTATGTCTCGATTCTAATAGGTGGACCTGAACCTCATGCCGCATTGCTGTGTTTATTCTTTAGGTATTCTTCCATCTTGCTTGCGTCCATGTCATCCACCCTCTCATTCAGCGTCTTCTTCTGTCTCTCGGGCGAAGAGCTTACACTGCTAGATTCCGAGCTACTCGCTGTACGCCCAAAGCCCAAGTACGCAAAACCAGAGTAGATGGAGCTCGCGAGTGAAGTAGCAGCGGGGCGGCCCTCTCTTTCACCGTCAGAGGTATCTGACGCCGCGGACGACGACCGTGATGATGGAGCTGGTGTTTCCGAGGAGCTTGATGTTTGTGGTCGTCCCCTTTCTGATGTCTGCTTCTCGACTGCGATCGTAGCCTCGGTTCCTTCGCGAGTTTCGCCGGCCTCCTCGGCACGTGCTTCCTCCAGCTTCTGCCCAAAGAGTAAGGTGAATATCACGACGAACAGCACCTCTTCTGTCGCGCGGTTCTTGAGCACATAGCGCAGCTGATGGGTCTTGTTGTCGATGTACTTGACAACGCTGATCGAAAAGCCAGGTATCCTCAGTGCGAAATTGGCAAAGTCCAGATACGGATTGAAAAAGTCCGCCTGGTACAGCCTGCCAGCCTCGAATGTGAAGCCTTCCAGACTATCAGGCTTCAGGAAGTTCTTGCGCCGCTTACTGGATTTCGAGGGTATTTTCAGGTCTGCGCGGATACGTTGGCCGCTACCGTCCGCACCTTCCTGGATCACGTTCTCAGAGTCACTCTTCATTGTCGCGAGTTGTGACTCTACGGATTCATGAGATGTGTGTTCGCCTATGCGAAATGTGAAAAAAGACGACAGAGCAGGTCCGTACAAGTATGGCTTGTTCGAGTATGCGTCGCTGTAGATTCCAGGGTCCAGCATTGTCGTAACAATCCTCATGGCATATCTGAATCCTGGTGGCAAGCGATCCTTTATCGAGTGGTCAAAATCAAAGCCCGTGACCAGATCTTTGCCGGGTATGTCTTTTTTGGGTACGAAAGAGAAGCCGATGGAATAGCGATCTGACGCGTGCATTGGATGTGAGAAGTACGGCGATGTAGAGGGAGAATTTTGAGGCAGGCCGTGGTAATCCCGGATTTTCACGGACAGATAGCAGGTCATGAGGTCGTTTTCGATTGTGTGTGGCGAGGTACCGTTCACAGCGACTGTTGTATGTGTTGAAGCGTCGTAAGAAGGGCCTGCCGTCACTTGCAGTAGGTACTGGTCGCGCGCAGCCGGATCGACTACTCCGTCTTCTGAGCGTCCCATGGTGGATAGATAGAATTATGGCTTAATGAACTGCTCTCAGTGATTGATTGTGAGCGATTCAAGGACTGAAAGAGCAGGGAACGGATGAGAGTCACCAAGGTCGAGACTCGAGATATACAATGTACATTCACATGTGAAAGAAAACAGAAACGAAAGTCTTGGAAGGAACTGGCAGGAGCCGAGTATTAGTGCTGTCACACATCAATCGTCCATAACAAGCGGGTAGACGCTGACAGTCCAGGTCTGGGCCGATAAGCTGAGCAGAAACACGGCTGCTGCGTGTTTGACGCGTGGTGAGTTTCGCGGGATGGCGATGGGGCAAAGCCTTGATGACGGAATGCTGGCGCCGCATCGAGAGCACAACCAATCACAGCTGCCCCAACAAGCGAGGCGCGGTTGCTGTGTGGAACATCACTCAAAATTGAGTTGCACTTGGGTATCAACTGAACGGCGTAGATGCACCTGGCTGACGGAAACTGTCGAGTATTGCATATGGGAGGGTTTAATTGCTGGACCGTACGGCCTTGAGGAGCATTTCGGGCAAATCCATGAACCTTCGTACGTATCAGAATATTCGAATGCCGTATGCGGAAAGGGCTAAGCCACACACGTATGCAGTCACGTGAGACACCAGGTGCTCAGTTGCAGCTTCCAAGCTTGTTTCGTTCCGAACCTGAGATCGAATACCTGACATTGCTATCGAAACCACCAAGCTACTTTGTGATTTCCCGGAAGTACTTGGCCGCTTCTTCGCCAGCGATGCGCCCAAATACGACACACTCGAGCAAGGAGCTACCACCCAATCTGTTGCCGCCATGGACCCCACCGGTGACTTCTCCCGCCGCCCAAATACCCTCGATGCTCTCACCATCACCTTGAAGGACCTCACTCTTTTCGTTGATCAGGACACCGCCCATTGTGAAATGGACGACGGGCGTGACAGTTCCCACATAAACCACAGAGTTACTAGACGGCTCAAACAGTGTCCAGTTGGCGAAGGACGTCCGATGGAAGACGTCTAGATCTTTCCCAGATGCGGCTTTTGCAAATTCTTTGACTGATTTCAGCGCGGTTGGGCCAAGCTCGGACAATGTAGTCTTCTTCATAAGACCTTTCCAGAGATAGAAATCGACGTGTGATTTTGCCGCCTCGAAAACCCCTTCATCGAGGACAATCTGTACATTCCATTGCACAGGGGCTTCGGACGCTCTTGGATGAACGGTAATAGCATTGGTGACGTCTTCCCGTGTCTCGAGCTCATTGACAAACCGCTTGCCGTCAACCAACAAGAGTCCGCCCTCACCACGCAAGACTTCGGCAGCGAGGAACTTCACCGGTGACTCTACGCTTCCAGGATCCACGAATCCGGTCGGATGTACCTGTACTAGGTTCATGTCCAGAAGTTGGGCTCCGACTTCAGCAAGAAGTGGTTGTGTGCCAGGGCGAGCTTCGTTCGTTGACGGAAAGCCGGCGAGGTCTGGGCGGTAATGTGAGAGCATGCCCTCAGCATCCCCTGCGAAGCCGCCAGATGCGAAAATGACAGGGCCGTGGAGCTCGCCGTGTTCTCCATTTTCGCACCTGTATTCCACACCGACAACCCTGGAATCTTTTTGCAAAATCTTTGTTACCGTGACTGCGGTCCGGAGCTGAAAGATGTTGAATTTCTTCAAAGAGTTCAGCAATGCGGTCACAATGGAAGCGCCAGGTGGAACTGGGCCAGCTCCACGGTGTGTACGCGGGTAAGTGTGTCCGCCTAGCTGGGCTACCTTGCTGAGGTCAATGCCTTTTGACTCGACCAGCCACTCGATTGCGGACGCTGAACTATTCGTCAAGGTACTAATCAGCTTCTCCCTGTGTGCGGTCATTGTGGAAATAGCGTGGCCAGCCGACTTGATGGTGTCGGAGTAGAACGCATCATCTGAGAGTGGCTGATACTTGGTCGGCGAACCATTGATGCCAGAGGAGGCTTTCATGGAATTCCCACCAGGTTTTCCCGAGCGCTCTAGAAGACGCACCGGGACATTGTGAGAGACGAGACGAGTTGCTGCGGACAACCCGGCCAATCCGGACCCCACGACGATGGCACGCGGAGTCGGTGTCTCTGGTAGAGTTTGAGGGGTATCCGGTCTGGAGATCTGAGGTGTTGGCCTCAAGACCTCGAGAGACGTTGGCCTAGGCAAGACTCTAGCCATGATGGTCGGATTATACAAATAGGCCACGAGAAGTCCAAACAAACCAAAGAAAAGTAGGGACAGAAAGCGCACACGGCTCATGGTACCGGTACATGATAAAGAGCAGAATATATTCTCCAGGTCTTGTCAGTCTGATATGACGGCGAACGGCAGATCCAGGCATCACCAAGCTCAGGTGATGGTCACGCCGTGTGCTGATGTGGCCCTCGTCAAGCTTTGACTGACCCGGCGGGGTCGTTCCAGTCGATAAAGCTCAATTCCAGGTGACTCCATTACCGGCGCTATACGGTCTTTCTTCTGCAGATTCAGTTTGCCTGAGGTGTTGATAATGAACAGGCAGTCGGCTCGCAAACGAAGCACCGTTGCAGGAGGGACTATCCCACTTTCGGTTTAGCACTCCCGGCGGAACTTCCCCACCCTGAAACCCACGAAGTGCCCATCAGAAGACCCTGCGACATGCGCTGCGCCAAACCGTCCCCCAGCGGCAACAATACACGCTGGCCTTGCGTGGACAGTTCATAGAGAGCAGTTCTAGTCGAAATGGCGCATGCCCGGGTCGAGCCTATCCAAGCGTGTCTGACGGAAGCCTGAAGCCGCCAGCGAAGTACCCAGCGCCAGATCATACATCCCAGGTGCCGGAGCAACAACATCCATCTCTTTCCTGAGCACGTCCGCGGATATGTTGCAGGCTGTTCTGCCTTGACCGCTCGCTTTCGGGTTCTCTGATGCCGCTGATCGATTGGGTGGCCCAGTCGTCAGATAGGGACGGGATCCGTTGGCGCGGAACGAAGGCTTTCCGAGAAGCAGCAGCCTTTATGTACTTCGAGATCGCCGCCCTGAGAGCTACCTCGACTGTCTCACCTCTTGTTGTTCCTTCCAACTAGTTTGTAGTCCTGCATTATGTCGACCACATTCATCGACCTTGCGCTTCTGTGCCATCCAGTCTTTGCTCTACTCTCTGTCCGACACCCCAAGATGCAATCGAAAACATCAAGTGTTAGCCTGTACTATTTCGCCCTCTCTTTTCTCACATTACTTGTCTTCCGGTATTGCTCCAGAAGTTATCTGTCGATCCCATGGGGACCCTCCTTGGATGTATGCACCACTCAGGACCAGTCGAATCCCATCGCATCCCTTTACCCAGGCAATGCTACCGGCACGCTTAATGGCACCGTAGCCGTCGTTCCCATTCCATTGGCGCTGGCGCGTCAACTTATACCATCTCAATACGGTATCCTGGAACACGCATACAGGGATCTATTACCTTCGTTCCCACGGGGCATGTACCCTGCTGTCGTACAGGCGCTACATGATCACGACGTCCAGGCTTTTGGCTACAAGATACCTGATTTTTCAGTAAGTCGCTGCCGAAAGACAGAAACCCTCATCTGACATGATCAGCGCTCCGGTGTCGAGTTCCCTTTCGTTGATCTACTCAACGATAACTACACATCTTTCAAATGGGCACCATCCCTACTTATGAGTGCGGGCCACGACATCGCTCTGAAAGGCGCCATGGACTATGGCACCAACGTTTTTGCTGCTACCTTTGAACCTACCTGCAACGCTTATAAGAGCGTATCAAAGTCCAAGAAGCTAGGCACGACCTTTTCCGGAGCGAAGAGCCTGGAGACCGGCGCTGCATCACTCAGCACAATGTTCTCCTCCACTGAGGAAGAGCTGTTCCCGCTGCACTTCTTCAAGAATTTCACAAACCAACCCACATTTGCCGATGGCAAGACTTGTGACAATATGATCAGGCTTTTCAACACGTCAGTCACCACAGCACCCAATCGAATCGAGCGAGTGGTAGGGACAGTGAAAGCAAAGCTCCCGCCATTCTCGACTGAGCAGGAATGGAGGAACGTCTACGGCCTGCGACTGGATACTGCCTTCATCGAGAACAACTACTTGCCTTGCGAGAACTTTCGCGGCTATTCATCGGCCGACTGATTCACTCCTGGACCTCATCGATACTGCGTTCGTTTAGGCCTGACTCGATTGCGCATCCAACTCTGCGGAGTGCGCCTTCTTTCCCAAAAAATATTGTGCAGGTCAACAGCACACTTTCCTGGCTCCGATGGAACAAATCGTGGTTACATCCGCACACGTCCCTGAAAGTCTGAGAGGGCACTGGTAGCGTTTTGTTCTGCCTGGATCCCTCCTTGACTCGGTTCCTTCCCTGGAGAGCTTTTGAGCTCCACGCAATAAGCCTTCCCGTAAATCAGCAGCGATTTTGCTTCGGTTGCGGCAGTCAACGAATACAAGCTCTTCGGAATAAGTCTTCCCGGCGGCTACCACAATGCTGCTAGTAGTACACTTTGGGGCCGTGCTCCAATGCCTGGACAGCTGATAGTAAATCGATGTCGGTTTACCGCAACAGCACTTTACAAAGGCATACAAAGCTGGTCAATCGTGAGCATTGGACCAGACACATATCACGGGGCAGCTAACGTTAATTTGATAATATCATGAAATATTCATATTCACGTTGTCGCTTCCTGCGTGTGAGTGATCGTGGACGTTGGCAAGAGAAAATCAAGCATTCTATGACTGCTTTCCATTCTCGGATCCATGTCATCGTCAATAAACCCGGCGTCTCTATTTTGCGCTATTGCATCTCAAGATCTCAACAGCCTCTATATTGCCTGTCTTCACTGGTCAGTATCGAGCTTATTACGCTAGTTCAGTGTCAATGAAACCCGTCTATAGCTAGCCCGTCCCAACAACATGGCCTCATCACTGGCCTGTTCACGTCTCGACGTCCCTGACCTACCTCAGGTGCCATGTCTCCTCTCAGACCTACGGAAAGAGCATTGCTTCCCAAACCGGCGAAGAGAAACCTGATTTACGACCAGTCCAGAAAACTACAACGCTCGCGGAATGGCACCAAATACGCTCAACCGCTGTGACAATGCGCTTGCGGCGTACCTCAATGAACTCGATGGTTCACGTTTCGGCTGATCCCAGAAGGGGAACTATTGTGGTGAGGTCCCGTGTCAGATGAATGCGATCAACATGTGAGACCCGTTACACGGGTGCTAACCGGCGTGCAGTGCGAATCCAATTTATAGATGACATGAGCTCCTGACATGCTCTCCTGATAGCTTCGTCTGCGATGGCAGGATCGTGCGCTCAAGGAGCTCACTACACGCGCGGCTGTGGTAGGATGAATATCAGTTTTCCTACCGTACCAGGCAGGCGAGTGATCCATGGTCGCCTACGCAAACTACTTGGGCACTTTATGGGATTGTTGTGCAGTAACTGGAGTTCGTTGTCCTTTGCGCATTCACCAAGCGCGGTCGTGACTGCCTGTTCTGTCATCACCGTATATCAAAGGCAGTGACACCTGGATACATCGAACCACTTCACCCTTTCCTTGCGATTTACCTTCCCACTTCACCACAACACCTCCTGTCAGCGTAAGCTTTTCGTTCAAGTCTCATCCAAACCTACGATTTGTGCGGCAATTCACAGCCATCACAGACTGCAGCCCAGTTAAGGCGCGTTCCACTCAATTGAGCCTCTGCGCACCAGTGAATTCCAATCGAGGACCCGGAAAGAGTAGAAGATCACCTTGCAGACAAGAAACGAATGACGACAAAATGAACTGGCTCTCGCGACATCTTCGAAAACCAGGCCTGACACACCGGGACGACGGTAGAGGCTATGTAAGGCAGCACCAAGAGCCACGGCGCCCTCAAACTGCCCCATCGTCAGGTGCAGCGTCGAAGCACGTCGAATTCACCTTCAGCCCCGATCCACCAGTGCCGCGCCCTCACAGGGAGCCGCCTCCTCGACCGCCACGGCCGGACTCGGGCGTCATCCAGGATGTCAATGCATGGCTCGATGCAACCATAGTCAAGCCTGGGCCTGTGCTGATGAGCGGCATCCCCTACTGGCGAGAGGGCGATGGTCTCGTCGCTGGAATGTCCTCGGGCATCCGATACGCAACGCCTATTGTACGTCATGTAACAGAGGAGCGGCCAGTCACATCGCCAAATCAGAAGGACAAGGCCCTCGTTCGGATCGCGAAGAAGATACAGGTCCACATGCCAACTTTGCTGCGCACTAGATCCCAACGTAACACAATCATCCAGCGCAACCCGGATTATCGAAGGTCCCGATCGATGCCAATCTTAGCTCCAAGCTCCGAATTGCTTGCCGCAGAAACACCTCAAGCCGCCCCTCGGTCGCGATCTCTTGTGAATGTTGCACAGCCTTATACTCCAACGATAGTCTCTAGTCTTGGAGAGGGTTCCGTTCGAAAGAGCGAGACGTGGGCTCCTAGCACTGCTACACGCCTGGAAAGCTCAGCAAGTGTCCGCTTCGATGAGCAGGAGTTGAGTATGGAGCGGAGGGTCAATTCTGTGTTTGGAAGCTCTCCTGGCCCACGCGGAGGCGGCATACGACGTGTACCTGTGAGTCGCATGCCACGCGAGGACTCGATGGGCAATCTCTCAGATGCACCCTCCTACGCCACTGGTCCGCCTCCGCCGTCATATCGCTCGCGCGCAGAGTCTCGCATGACAACCTCGTCCTTCGGCTGCGTTGATAGGATGAACGCACAACGAAGACAGCTCAGCCATCAGAGAGCAGTGCAGCGCAGCAGGGGCGTGAAGGGGACGTTCAGAAAACTAGCGCAGAGGGCTCATCTATCGAGATAGGGGCTGTTGTCGATAAGCGATGGACAAGAGGAAAACAAAAGGGGTAGACTTAGGTGCCGGACGGAAAGGATGAACAAATGGAGCCGTGGGTACGACTTTGAGAGCTGGGTTCAAAAAGGAAAGAAGCAGAACTTGCTGGAAAGACGTGAGATACGATAACCAGGCATCTCTTAATAGGACATCCTACGCCTACAGATCATGTCCTACTACGGATCGGCGCCGTCTCCAGATGGCACCGTTCCAGTGGTAGCAGTGGAGATGGCACGTACGCATGACGGTGACGGCAGAAACCAATCAGCCAGAGAGTGGTGGCAGGCACATTTAGCACAGCATACTTGTCTTTGAGCAGAATCACGAATCATAGTCCCTAGGCGTTAGATGCATGTAAATCAGGATGTGAATCAGGATGCCAATGGCCGAGAGGTGTGAAGGTGGTGATGTGTGCCAGGTCGAAAGCGGTCCGCGGTCAGCCGAATGCGTCGTCGTGCGGCTGCAGGCGGGCCGGGCGGTGAGGGCCTTTTGGGGATTTGGTTATTTGGCATGCATCACCACCTCATGTCATTGGGCCCAACGCCGTACAAGCCGCCTGCCCACCAAAGCCACGCTTCAATTGAGCTCCCATGGGCGCATCGACAGCGGCCTCCAGACGGACTGACCGTCTGCAACCCTCGTACATAGCTCGCGGCCCGCTGTCGCTGACCTGCATGGCGCGCTGCTGATCTGTCCGTCGCCGCCGCTCCTCCTCGACGTGCAGAATATCGCGGTGCCCACTGCTGCGAACGAGAAACACCGCATCGAGCGCGCATCGCAGCCCGCCACACGCCAGCAGCACCGCGCCCGCCACGCAGCGAACCGTAAGCATGGCCTCGTCCTCTGCCGACGCCCATTCGCAGCCGCGACGGCCTGCCCCCATGGCCCGCCAGTCGTCCACGTCGTCGTACGTCTCGCAGTCGCCCGGCGACGGCCACCACAAACCCGCCCAGCACAAGGCCCAGCGTCAGCACGTCGTCGGCCAGAGCCGCATGCAGCGCAACCGCTCCTTTGGCAAGAACCTCGACAAGCTGAACAGGACGGCAGCCCAGCCGCCGCCGGACAGCGCCGCGGCCAAGCACCACCGTCGCAACAACTCGGGCAACTCCATCTCGGCGCCCAACAGCCCCCGGCCCAGCTTCAAGCGCAATGCCTCGTCCGGCGGCATCGTGAGGGCCAACCACCAGCAGCAGACGCACGCAGCCCTGCGCAAGAACCACTCGCACGGCCATCTGGCGCGGCAGGGGAGCTCCAAAACGGCGCTCAAGTCGTCAAAGAGCGAGGTGGCCCCGCCGAAGAAGTCGCTGGCCAACCCGGGCAAGGCGCGACAGGACTCACCAGACGACCACCCCACGGTCCATTTTGACATCGGGGATGTCGACGACGGGCCCGACGACGGCTGGACCGAAGAGAGCGCCTCGCAGTCACCGACCACGACTCGCTCCAACACGCGCTCCAACTCCATCATCCTAGACCCGCACAAAGCAGCAGAAATGGCAAAGGAGGCGAACAAAATGGAGGAGCCCAGGAAGCTGATAGCCCAGCAGAGCGCATACCCACACCACCAGATACTGCCAGATCGAACCAACACGCTCAGAAACACGAACGGAAGCAGCTCGCACCATCACTCTAGACCAGCAGATGCGGACATGATCACCTCGAGGCTCCTCCAGCGCAGCTCTTCGCACAACCCGCCTCCCCAGACGTCGTCGATCGCGGCGACAGTGGTGTCAGACCATCATGATGCGCGCATCCTGAGCCAGAGCGCAAACTCCACGCTGGTTGATACCCCCGGGCGCGACTTGGTGTCACGGTTCATGGATGGAGATGGGTCGGCCGGGACGCCTAGGGAGAGCTTCTTGCGCTCGGGCGATTCGCCGGAGGACAGCAATAACTTTGACAATGCAAAGCGGAACAAATCGATGCCTAACGTTGCGGGCACAGAGTCACCCATGCGTGCACAAACACCCTCGCGTACGCAGTCCCGGCGCTCGGGAACGAGCACACCCTCCGATCTACCCCCATCGCGGACGCAGCAGAAACTGATGCTCCAGCGCGCCTCCTCCGCCATTGAACCGCAGAAACTCATCCCGGCTATCCTTCCCCGCGCAGCCGGCCCCATCATACCCTCGCAAGCATATGCCACCAACCACGAAGGCCGCCCTGATCCGCATATATTGAGGCGGTATGAGCAGGTTAACATCGAGTACAGAGTTGCACGGCGATACCGCAACCCGTTAGCCGATGCGGTCGCGCGCGTCCAGCAGATACCGGGCGTGGCTAAAAGCATGCGGTCGCCGAAGTCGGGGCGTGCAAACGGTTTCAAGCACGGCGTGCACGGCAGCAGCGTGAATTTCCACGAAACAAGTGGCGAAATGGACGGCGTGGCCTCCCGCCGATCGCGAGTCGGTTTCGATGGCGGGCGCAATGGTCACGAGGATGAAGACATCGAAGGACGGCATAGCTTCGAGAGCGAACATGAGAGGGTGAGGAATGAGGCAGAGGAGCTTTGCAGACGGCTGTGGGAGAGTACAGAGACGGTGGATGGGGACTGAGAGACAGGGCGAGGACGGTTTTTGATTTGATCATGAGAGCAAGAGGTGGTTCGTCTATCGCAGGCCGACACGATATTGGACAGTTTACAGTCCCGCTTTCGCCGACGGCACGTTGTGTTGCGGTTAGCGGTCAGGGGGCTACTAGGCATCATCCAGCCTCTCAGCGGCGCGAGCGGCACATCCAAGCATGCTCGAGCAGCCGAGCAAGACACAGTAGGAGGCGCATTGTATAGGCGACGCATTGTGCGTCTTACTGCGTTGGACGACGCTATTCAGGGCGTCTGTTCATCTTCATTCTTTGTACGATATTTTGGTATGGGCACAGCATGCTGGTGGGATTGCAGCAGCAGGAGCAGCATGCTTTTGTCAAGAGATGCATCATTACCTACGCATAGCGAGCATTTGAATGGACGAGGCTCAACTGGGTCGCATATGCGGCCGCAGCCAATCAACGACTATCAATAGTCTGCAGCACGCAGCTGAGGCGAAATGTGTAGCCGTAGCCGCGCTGTAGGGAGTAATGGTAATTTCTTCTTTTTCCCTCTCAGAGTTCTGTGCTTCTCGAGTATCCTGCCGCAGCTCATTTCGCCTACGGGTATTTTGCACACACGCATTCTGGGCCGTCCAGCACGCGACGCATTTCCATTTGTCACAGCAGTTCATGTGAGGAGAGGTGCCCAGGCGCGGCAAGCTCGCTGCAATGTCGCATGCACAGATCGACAGGGCACGACATGGGCAGGGCAAGGCAAGGCGGTTTGATGACATGACTTCACACCTCAGGGCCCAAGAATGGAATGGCTGAAGCGCGCGCAGTCTCAGCGCATGTGGCACGTTGCCAAGGTGCTGCGACACCCAGGGCGTTGGCGCAAACACGTTGTCGTGAATGGGAATGGTGACACGGGCGCGATTGGCTGCCGTGCGCTCTGGAGGGGAGAAGCCAGGCCAGAGGCCAGAGTGCGAGTGCGAGCCGCCCAAAATGATGCCGTGGGCCTGAGGAAGAAAGACCTGCGAGGCAAGGCCTGGAGAACTCCAAATTCGCGCCTCACGTACGTGGCAGAAACGATGGTGGTCGCAGCGAGATCGGTTTATCGGTTTCAGCACCCGGCCGCGCGACTGTGGAGGTCCTTGACTCGACGAACGGCCTGGTGGAGCAATGCGGGCGGGAGGATGTCATGGGAAACGTCTGGGGCAGCAAACAGGCCGAGCTGGGCCATATCGCAGGTTTTTCTTGCGGTTGCCCGTTCAGCGAGAATATTGCTATGGCCCACGGTCACGATAGCAGACGTTGGGGTTTAGTGGGCCCGACGGCCGGAAATTGGGGAGACAGGCGGGCGATTGGCAGACGTCGCTGCGTGCTCAGGTACCCGCCGGCGGGCTGGGCGGGATCCCTGGGGGTTTAGCGGCGCGCTGCTGCAGGCCCGCCGAAATTGCGATTAAGATTGCGCCTCGTGCAGGGCCTCAAAACCACGCCAGCCCGGCCGCCGCTGTTTCTCCCCCAGAACGCCCTGACAGCTCCTGCTCCTGCTCCCTTCACCCACAGTCACTCATTACTTACAACTACCAGCGGTCTCCCAGCTCCGGCAGCCACCGCGCACACGCTCCCTTCCAGCAACCAAGCCTTCATTCGAGTCGCGTCATATCAACAAACACACTCCTTCCCTTCCGTCGCACAGCAACCCACTGCTCCGAGACAGCACTGCACACTGCACCACCGCGCAAGCACATCGCGGCCAGAGACACATTCCAATCCAGCTTCAGGATCCTCCATTCTCTCCTTCCGTCGGCCGACACTCGTTGCGCGCCCTCGACACACCCCATAGCCATCGCATTCCCTAGCAGAACGCACCACCATCTTTAGCAAACCACCGCACGCGATCACCGCAATGCGCTCCGCCATGCAGGTCCTCGTCCTCCTCTTCTCGCTCTTCGCCTTTGCGCTTGCGCAAGAGTCGGTCGCCTACGATGCCACCGTCTACGTCACCTCAACTGTCTACCGCGTCAACACCGTCACCCTGTCCGGAACTCCTACTGGCAGCGTCGCGAACTCGACGTCTACCATCCCGGCTACCGTTTCCTCTGTCGCGTCCGTCGCCTCGGTCGCGTCCGTTGCGCCGTCTTACTACCCGGTCGGCAATGGCACCACTATCCTCCCAACAGGCACTGGCGCTCCAACTGCACCATCTGCGCCCCAATTTACTGGCGCCGCGTCTTCCCTCAACGTCAATGCCTTCGTCGCCGCGATCGCTGTTGGCGTCGTCTACCTGGCACTCTGACCCGCGCTGTGAGCGGACTTGAGCGAGGCTCGTTGCGCGGCTGGCTTGCTTCTCGCATCATCGACTGGTGCTCGTCTATGATCTGATTCCGATACCCCTTTTTCGCAGAAGCTGCTGGATGCGCATCGACCGTGCTCTTTCAGAGTCCCCTCATCCGTTACGTGTCATGAAGAAGAAGAACAACCCCCTTCACTTCAACTCTACCCCCTTTTCATTCTGTATCCCCTTCGACTCTGGCAACAAACTTTAGGCCCGGATAACATTTTGTTTTTGTCTAATTCGACCCCTGTATCCACGATTTGAACGAAGCGGCATCCGGCGATCTATACCTACCTTCCTTTTTTTTCCCACGAGTCTAAAAACCCTTTGTCCAAGCGATGGGATTTGAGTATCCGATTTTTTGTAATTTCTAGTACATTGTCTGTACTTGTCTCGTCTTGTCTTGTCGCTGGGCGTGGCGACAGACAGACATACGAACGACTAAAGCGAGGTCGAGCGATGCGCGCGAGTGGACGCTGCTCTGCAACAACATAAGACAACACAACACGCTGGACCGGAATCCCCTGACCACTTTCCCTTTTCACTGTCCTGCGTTCAAATGTTTACCCTCTGCGTCCGTTTGCGAACACAACTTCCCTTCCGTGCCGTCTTATTGGCCTCGTCTTCGTCTTGGTCGCCTGCGCGCTCGCTCGCTCTTTCGTCCTGGAAAGTTCGCTCTAGCAGCAACAGCGGGACAAGGAGTGGAGTGTGCATGCATGGCATGATAAGGCAAGGCAAGGCAAGGCAAGCTACAGACTACAAAAACTTCTCTGGTGGAGCTGGAGTTTGGTGATACCCCCTTTTTCATGTGTACCTTCGAGCAACCCCCTTGTGTTTTATGTTTTATGGTGTGGTGTGTGGGTGTATGTATTGGTGGCTCTTTTGTGGGATGGTTTTATGAGCGGTCGTGGGTCTTTTGGGCTCAGCTCACCGGGATGGAGGCTGGCAGCTGGCGAGGCAGAGCTGGCTTGCACCATGTACCATGTATTATGAGTGGCGGTAGCTACCTAGGTATCTATACCGATATGCGAAAATCTTGTCTTTATTGCTGCCTCGTGACAAACTCATTTGAAACTTTTTGCGCGTGATTCCTAGGCAGCGTGCGCGACGTTTGTCTGCTGTTGTCTTCGTAGGTACCTGGGTATGGCATTGCGATCGTCACTGTACCGTTAGTTGGCACGGTTGGTTACCCTAGACTGACGACTACAAACTCCGTTCGTACGACACGGAGCTAGACCACAGTTGCCGAACGGCGTTGCTACGACATCGGTCGGCTGAACGAGCTATCCTTCTGCAGACTGCCGATTACCGTAGAGTGTAGAGACCGGGTCTCCGGACTTGTATACAGGCCTGTTACGGTCGTTTATCTGGGAGGCTCGAACCATGGATCAGGTGGTTTATGTGCAACCTGTCACTGGGAGATCGCTTCGGGCCGAACATACATCTCCCACATACTATGCCGACACGCATGCTAAGTAGTCTGTCGTGGCAGTGGTCTGTTGTGTTGGCTTGTCCATTCCCCTTAGGATATACAGTACCGCGAACCGAACCAAAGGAGTAGGTAGGTATTCAAAGTCAGGGTCAGGGACAGAGCGAACGAGTTGCTGATTTTATTTGCCCAGCGGTGGATATTGATATCATGAGATTCCTTATTATTGGACCTTTTTGATATAAGTGAGCAAGGCCTGTGTGTACTGTACGTACTTTGGTACGACTCTGATCTTACAGTATGATGGCTTTGCTAGTCTGGGTACTGGTTCAACAGGGCAATGGGAAGGAAAGGATGAGCCTGAGGTTAAGGCTGAGCGCAAACCGAACTAAATCGTCAACGGTTATCCTGGTACAGAGCAGATAATCACCAGTGGCAGTGCGAGGCGTAATTCCCAGCTCCAGCATCTCCTCCAACTACCCGATCCGTCGTTCTCGCGCTGTCTCGCACGCAGCTGCAGATGGGTAGAAGCGCATAAATGCGCGACGGATAGGGGGCTCACGATTCATTCCAATTTCCCGATTCGAACATATTCGCCCAAATACCCCCGTTTTGGTCCCCTCGGAGCCCATGCCCCGGGTCCGTGGATGGGTAAATGCGTAATGGAGCATGCCCGAGCACAGGCACGTGCATACCGCTTTTCTGGGGTGCAGATGAGGGTATGCAAGGTCGAGAACTGTTGGGTGGGTCTGGGAAGGGTGTCAGGGGTACTGGGGCAGAGTTTGCATGCTGGATGATGATGATAGCAGCGATGAGTGTTCTCGCGTTGCCGCTTCATGGCGATAGCGCAATATACAGTAGCAGTTCTTCGTGACGTTGGTTGTTGTGTTTACCTTTGCATGTTCGCATGCCGTGTCAGCTCCACAAGTCTTGATGTGGGGGAGCCGTTAAGAAGATGGCGGTTTCGATTCGAGGCTAGTGTAGTATGTCGCGTCATCTGTCATCGGATTCGTGGTGGTGTGTGCAGTGTGGGGATGGACGCAGGTGCATACAGGGTGGTTGTAATGTATCAGTACGGTAGGAGGATTCATAACGGGTTTCAAGAGACGCGCTGGAATGCATGGACATGCACGGCGGTGAATGCTCTAAGGAACGCGTCGATGCACTGTGCGCTTCGATAGCAATTGATTAAAACAGGTTGATCATGATCATGCACAGGAATACCACATAATTTTTATTTATAGCTTCGCGGTATACGTCTGCTCTGGGACTTCGCCATCACTATAATTTGGCGGTGGCCGTTGCACAATCAACCTCGACCTATTCAAAAACTCCAACTCATCGAGCCGCTTCAGCGTAGCCTTGAGGTGCTCCTCAAACCCGTCTTCGCTGCAAATCGCTCTGAACGCATTCTGCATCGGCACCGAATCCGCTCTCACCATACCATCTGAGTCGATGTGGATGACATTGATGTGGTCCAGGCCCTGGGTAAAGTCTGCTCGGGTGATGATCTGACGTGCTTCGTGGAGGGGGATCTCGGGAAGTTTGTAGTCGTTAGGATCAGCCTGCTTCTCTCGCAGGACGAGCGCTCGCGCTAGAACCATCGCTGCGGCGCAGTATTTCTGCTGTGCTTCTACGTCGTCGTCCATGCTTTCGCCGAGAATCCAGCATTGGTTCAACAGCCACGCCTTCTCTTTTCTGTTGATCAGGTCGCAGGTTGCAAGCATGTCGTCGGATTGAGCGACGCGGTGTAGGAAGATGAGGCGACCTCCTACTTTGGAGTAGATCTCTTCTAGAATGTGTGCTGGGACGTCCTCATTGCGGAATCGAGTGCGGTAATTCTTCAGGGCGGATATAACAGTGTCCTTGGAAACGTCGCGGATGTTGATGACAGGCATGTTCGTAGCATGAGGTATCAATCTTTCGTATGTCCAGTTCTCATCGCTCGTGAACACGGTCGTCACGAGATCGTTCGAAGCCCAGATCTCAGCGCGTTGCTGCAGAAGCTCTAGTAAGCTGCGACTCGCGTCGTCATCGTTGAACAGGTGGATGTTGTTGATGATAAGCAGCAATGGTGTCCTCCGGCTTTTCCTCATCCTCAAAGCCACCTTCTCCATCTTATTCAGGGCACGTTCAATGTCTAGCAGCGGCGTACTATCCCTTGGCCCTTTGATGCTAAACAAGCTGCCGATATAGTCCTCGTGGAACTCGTAGTCGATGGCTTTCCCCAGCCGAACTCGGAAGACTTCCAAGTCGTGATGCGCTTCCAACATCGCGCAACCGTCGCCGCCTACTTTGCGCATGGCTTCGAGGAGCAGAGATCGCTTGCCAGTACCGCGCTCGCCGATAATGAGGTAGTATCTGCCTCGTACCTCCCCTTTCACAATGTCATCTATCATGGGCTGCTCCTTCCTCGGCACCCAATACTCCTTCTCGGCGATTTCTTGTACCAAGTCGGGACTTGTTCCGTACGCGATTCGTCCCAATGCAACAAGCTCATTAGACGAATACCCAGCAGAGAAGGCGTTCTCGATCTTGTCCAGTACCATCTTCTTGTAGAATTGGCTGTACGCGTAACCACCCAGACCGAGGCCAAGGAGCGATATCAGGGCGACGGTGCTGCCTTCCATGACACTTCGTGCAAATTTGGTTCGTTCGGAGCGATTGCTTTTGGGAGGCCCATCCTCGCGGCTTTGGCTATGTTGGCGGTCGCGGTTTGAGCTGAGGAGGGGAGATGCCCGTCCTTGCAGGGAGCGCCTGCCGAATGGGAGAATGATCCATCCTGTTTGGTGTGAGCTTTGCTAGACTTGATGTTTAGAAACCATATGTACCAACCTCGTTTGACACCTGGGAACGAGCGTGGCATTCGGGAGTGTCGAGAGTGTGGGAGTCCAATCAACGCTGAGACTCGGGATGGATCCGAATGACAGCTTACTAATCAATCCAGTTCTCTTAGCTGTCACACTTTCACCCTTCGACTTCCCGAGGTTGATGATTCTTCCCTCCACTGAACGAGTTCAATGTTTGAAGTCGCAAGGCCCCATCCTCGGCATCCAGACTGACTGAAGTTCGCTGCAGGCACGCAGGCAGAGCTCCGCGCTAAGACCACGACGCATTCTGTCCGGATAGCCATTTACTACATGCGCTTTATACAGGAGCACGGGGACGATTAGAGATGAGGCCGGACGCGCAAAGTCGGTTCCAAGGAATTATCTTGGGGAAACTGGACGACATACGCCAGGAGACCATGCAACAGCTAAGATGGATCGGTCTTACTAGACATAGAGAATCTCTCCTATGTTGCACGAGAGCCATTTGCCCTTTGAACTCTTGTGATGCTACTACAGTGGACTATCTTCGATCTCCGGTCCCGCTGAAAGGTTCTTTACAAATCCTTTCATCGAGTCTCGTCGTAACGACCAGAACCCGGCGTAGCTCGCAAGGATACGCCTTGTGCCTCCCATTTCTCTGCTGCTACTAGGTTCGGGATCTTGTGCACTTCGTTCTCCATCATCTGCTGTCAGGGATCGAAGTCCGACATTGAAGTGGAGGTTCCGAATTCATGTCACAATGCGGGCGTTCTAGAACTACTCCATCAGATAAGAAAGAAACTGGGGTGTGGTATACACGACAAGATGCTCTAGGTATACGAGTTCTCACCAGTTGAGCGCCCATCACCATCCTATCGTCTCCTAGTCAAGCTCCAAGCAGACGTAGCCTCCTCGACGATTTCATGTCTTTGGTTGCTAGAGTCATTGAACCAAGTTTGGCCGAACCACGCGGACCTTATGGCAATGCATCACGTCGGAGCGCACCCCACGATGCCCGCTATTTGGTGCATCCATCACTGAACATGCGCGGACAAAATCCCTATAAGAGCCTCACAATCACAGCAATAGCACAGCACAACTTTCGAAGCTAGAGTAACCTCAGATATCGGAATGGACGCCGCATTGCACTCGGTCATCGAGGAAGCCCTCGCCCCAATTGAGGCCACATTGAAGAAGATCGAAGATCGTATCACCGCAATCGAGGCCAAGCTTGAACATGTGAAGGAGCCTTTGCCGGCGAAACCCTCAGGTCCTTTTGCAGTAGCATTGGAGCAAATTACCAGCATGCGTGACAGAAACGGGGCGAGATTCTGTCCCGAATGGCATGTATCATCCACAATGCATAGACACGTGCTGACGAACGCAGCCCTGAGGAGGCTCCCAAGGATATAGCCGACTGTTTTCGCCACGGCCATTTCGGGTGGTGCATTGAACACGGCTCTCTTGTAACAGCTCAGCGGTGTGTCCAGTCGGCAAGCCCTTCTTGCAAGAGTCCCTGTAATGTCGTGCGTATCGAAATCCTGGGTAAGCTTCCCATAATCTAGTGGTCAGACGTTTGCAAAACTGACGTACCCAATGGCCCTCGCCGTAGGAATCCATGAGCAGCGGCGCTACCTCTCCTTGGATTGACTTTCTCGCCAAAGAGAACCTAATCTAAGGGTCTGCGTTCCTCGCCTATCAGGTGGAATGAAGGATGACGAAAAGAATGTGTCGGGCTGGCATGAGACACACTACGACAGAACATGACTAGTGCGATGATCTTATATATCCAATCTGCCATAATGGACATACTTCGTAGCAAACAGTGCCTGAAGAAATACCCTAGAAAATTATACCTTACAATTCCTCTTTGAAAAGATCCGCCGCCTTCTCCGCGATCGCATATACCAAGCTCATCGTATTACTCTGCGGGACCAATGGCATGATACTAGCATCTACAACCCTTAGCCCTTTGACGCCATACACCCTCAACTTGTCATCCACAACACCGCCCTTCTCCTTTGGCGCCATGGCACAAGTCCCCACAGCGTGCCAATATGTAGCTCCCCCAACTCGAACGTATTCCTTCGCACGTTCCAAGTCGTTGCCGACGAAAGCACTTGGGTGGTTGCGCCGCCCAGCTGGCTTTAACAACTCAGATAACGGAGGCGCGACGGCAAGATTTTCGAGAAACCGGATGTGGCGAGCTTGGAGCTCAAGATCCAGGGGGTTGGATGCGAAGTTGGGGTCGATGACTGGTTTCGCAGTGGGGTCGGAGGACGATATATGGACTGTGCCTGTCGAAAGGGGGTGGCTGAGCGCAGCGCATAGCGTGATGAAATTGCCGGGCTGTACATTGGCTGCGAGTCCCTCTGTGGTGTCTCTTCCGGCGTAGGTGCTCTGGATGGGGAGGATGAAGTATTGTCCAGTTCCCTCTTTTCCAGTTCCGATGAGATGCTGCAGTGAAGCGACTCGTTCCTTGTCAAGTGGGTGATCGAGTTCACTCTGGGATAGGGACTCGAGGAATTTCTCTCGAGTAGGAAGATCCTGTCCCCCTGCAAAGTCTGGCTCGCCGATATATGCAAAAGAGGTGATACCACTGCTGCAGAGGGGTCCCGACTGGTGATTCTGATAGGCGTTGAAAGCCTCTGCAACAGCTTGCGGCTCCTGTCGCAGGAGGTCATCACCTGTGAAGACGCCATCTTTCGCCTCGAAACTGATACCATGCAGAAGATGGTCTTGGAAGTTCGTGCCTACGAATGGGTTCGGAACTTTCACATCGATTCCGTGAGCGGCCAGTACTCGAGGATCCCCAATGCCGGATAACTCTAGTAGCTTTGGAGTCTGGAAGGTTCCGGCGCAAAGGATTACCTCTCGCTTGGCTCTGATCTCTTCCGTTCGGCCTTCCTTTGAGTATCGCACACCAACAGCAGTGTATTCGTCATCGTCGGTAGATTCTATGATGATCTCCTCGGCGAGGCAACCCGTGAAGATCTCGATGTTCGGATGATGTGCAATTGGTTGAAAGTATGCTGTGTACGAGTGACAACGAGTCTTCGTAGTTGGACTTATGGTAGAGACCGCATTATATGCTCCGACGGAGGAGCCACTGAATGGGCTATCGGACAAGGGATATCCAAGGCTTTCGAAGGTTTCCACCCAGGCTTTCCCAATAGGATCCTCCTTGGCACCAGTGAACGAAGTCTCAACAGGACCGTCATAGTTCTCCAAGGACTCGTTGAACCAGGAAAGGTGCAAATGCTCTGCGGTCTCGTGATCGGGCGCGTTCAGGAAAATCGCTTTCTGGAGATAGTGTTCAATTGACGGCCATCCCCAGCCACGGTTTCCAATGGACTCCCATGTGTTCAGGTCACTGGCAGATGGGGGTATTACTGCTTGGGCGTTAATCGCGCTACTCCCTCCCAGGAGTTTGCCTTGGTGATATCCAATAGCCCTGCCTGCCAGGTGTTTCTATAATATACATCAGCAACAAGACATTCGATATGAGATACGGGAGTAGTCTACTTGCGGAATGCTAGCAAATGCCCAGTCATGCTCTGAATTTGCTAGCCCACTGAACAGGGCTGGGATGGCGACTCGAGGGTCTGCAGATGCGTCGCCACCGGCTTCTAGGACCAGAACTGAAAGCTCAGGATTCTCTGTCAGTCTTGCAGCTAAAGCAAGCCCAGCCGTTCCACCTCCAACGATGATGAAATCGTACTGCTTATCTAAGTGGGACATCCTGGATAGATTTGGGGATACGGTCTCGATTTGTGTATCGTAGAGTGCTCTAGATGATGTGATACTTCACACTGGGAATCCAACGGTTGAGCAGACGGATTTTCGTGTTACAAGGGGAAATATATCTTGAAGAGGCAGAGTGAGGCAGGGTCTCACGTACTGAGCCTTGAGCATATCAGGGGCACAGTGTGTTCCAGTGCTTACGTGTGTGATTCCTCGTGATTGACTTTTGCATTCCTGCGGTCATATCTCATCATAGATATCCACCAACAATGTTCATGCGCCACCCATTTCTGGTGCTTGGAGATGCAACTGAGCCTCATCACTGCAGCCTCGTTCACCGATTTGGTCACGGAAATTGAGTCATTGTTGCAGATAGTGCCTACGTTCAGGCTCATGGCGCTCTGGAGCGCATATTTCCGAATGGTCAACCGCCGCGGTTGTCATGAGAGGTAACGTCGAAATTCCTGAACGTCAAACAACAACCAACTTCAGGGAAATCGAATAATGTAGCCGCTTCAACTGAAGGACTAGATTATTCGACCATTGTTATGCCACAAGTCCATAATGCGCGACCCCATAGGAATTTCTCATTGATGGGTTGAAAGTGACATTCCGGTGTACTGCACGGACCTCGAGGAATGACCCTAATTTATGAAACAGAAAGGAGAGTAAGTGACGTTCCAGGCTGTCTTTCCGGGCGCTACTCGGAAACTACTCAATCCCATCATTGGCTATGCTGGTGGGACGCCACCCATTCGCAAACACCTTTTTCCCTAGGTCCGAGGTAAGCTGACTACTACTATATTCAACTCAAAATCGTCCATCTTTTGCGTTGTCGGTGCGTTGGATGCTTCTTCTGTGTGCTCGGTATCCTTTACGGCAATGATGCCCGCTCCGATACATCCAGAGTCCATGTCCTTGTAACTCTGATATCTTCGGCCCCGAGTGTTCTCTCTGTCCCAAGACGAAGACCGAGATCTTCTCGTGCGTTTTGTCTCTCTACATTTGCAGTGTTTGTCGTATCGATTGTGTCCAACGGATAGAGTTGATCGGTCGGATCTCTTAACTTCCAGAAAGCTCTTGGTATCCCTTCTACTAGGCTTCGACAGGTTTCCCACATCTTCAATATCCCCTTCTGTAGAATCGTGAGACCTCACCGTACGTGAAGTCGTTCAAGTTCATCGATGCTATAAAAACCACTCGTATCAAGCTAAGGACACAGATACTGGTCAAGATCAGGTGATGTGTCTATAAAGTTGCAGAGGGTACTTACACGGCTCCAAGACTAAACATAGCGGCGACTCCAATCTTCTTTGCAATTGGTGACCACAGACGCCATAACATTGGCATAGGCAACGCAACAACGACCATGTCGATGATGAGATTCAGACACCCTGAGATGACGTAGGCTGCAATAGTGTGCTTACTGCACGTTCCTTGTATGGTTGTGTCCCAATTGAACTGCACTGGTATGCACAAGAGGAAGGTTCCAGAAACACGGCCACGAAGTATCCGATTGAACAGGCCATGGTGCCGTAAACCATAAGCTGGAAGCTCTTATTTGGAAATATCGTCAGATAGAGATGTAGAACCGAGAGCTTCACCGCCGTATTGGCCGCTGCCCATATTGGCTGTCCTGCGAAGAAGACGATGAGTATGCAGCTAATGTATTGTGGATTAAGCTCATTAGCGTGCAAATCGCTCCCAGCCCAAAGAATCGCTTGTGATGAGGCTTAGTAGACGCTCTGATGAATAGAAATGAGCATTCGTACATATCATATAGACCGCCGACTCTCCGCACGCAAGGAGCAAGGCAATGACAATGGCATGCTCGTTGAATGCAAGCCGTTTCTGCATGAAATGCCTCGAGGTATGTCTGCAGATAACAGCCGAAACAGCCAAAAGGGTAAAAATGACGATGACGATCAATAAGTTGACAGCTTTTGGGGCAAAGTAAGGGGGAGAAACAGTTTGGCGTTCCAGTATTGAACGCATCGAGAGTAGGCGTCTGATTAGATCTCGTGGTCGTTGGAGACAAAACAAGGCTGGCATAATCTGGATATTTGACATCGGAGTAAAATGATATGAGCAGCATTGATGCATCTCTCGCGCGCCTAATCTGCCTCCAGCATTGCCCATTTACGGCTCCTGTGTAACAGTGGATGTCGCATGCTGTGGTCAGCGTTAAGCGCGCTTACGGTCTTGCCACACTTGAGCATGACTCCAATTATTCGCCGCAGGACATCTCATCTGCATTCTGAGTGATCGCAAAGGGCGATAAGGCAGGTTTTCCTGCTTGGGTCTGATCCTTTGTCATTGATGCAATCGCTTGCGCGACGACTTCGCCGCATCACATCTTGGGATCATTGGCGTACAAGCCCAAGGATTTGGTTAGTCGCACATTTTCAGACTTTGCAGCACGATGAAACGGCACAAGGTACTTTCAGTAGGTCCGGAAGGCATAGTACAGTACGTATGAGATTAGTCCGAGACTCTCGGCTTTTGGTTCAGCGATGCTCGAGCATGTCAAGCGATACCTGCACCGAGAAGCCTTGAAGAAACGCGTGATTGCGATCTGGTTAAGAGCTTTAGCCATGAGTTGTTGTTCAGCTGTCGGTAGGTGGGAATATGCGTCGTTTATAAGGAAACCGTGTCTCCGAGGTTGACTTTGTGGCTCCACAAAGCGAGCCTACGGGCGGCGACTTTTGTGGCTCTATCCCTTCACTTTGTAAACTGTAACATCGAGTCTGACGACAGAGGCTTTTGTGGAGGGTTCAACACAGCAGGACATTTAATCCCACCAGCAGACGGGAGCTAAGTCGCACAAAGACGAAGATCAAGTTCGAGCAAGAGAGGACATGTATACTATCGATGCTACAAAAGGAACGACGAGAAAGCAAAACCCCATCCCGCATCTAATATAGGTATATTACACCCTCATCCCGTATTGCTTTCCTCCAAACCTCACACCCTTCCTTCACTCACTCTCCTCCTATTACTCAAACCTTAGGCACCAACCTAACATCATCAAACTCCATAGTCATAAACCCCGCACTATCCCTCCCATCCGCACCATCACACCTGACCCTGATATTCAACTGGACACTACAATCCTGCGCGCTCATGCCCGCCACCACATCCCCCGTCGTAACACTCCAGCTCTCGCTCAAACTAACCGTATAGACCACTTCGTTCCCAACACAATACTCCGCCTGGCACTGGGCCAGGATATTATCCTGGCGGTTCTGGCTCGTCAAGGTGTACGCTTTGCCTGGACACAGCGTCACGGGCTGCGATATCAGAATCGATTTTCCGGGCGACGAGGAGAGTACGCGGCCTGTCATGTTGCCGTCGGGCGCAAGCAGGCTGGTGGAGGACGGGTATGTGTGGAAGGAGATTGTGTCGTCGTCGGGCGTGACGTCCCAGCCAAGCGCTCTGTTGTCTTCGCCGAGCTCAAAGGAGGGATTGAAGACGATGCTCGCGTTTTGAGAGCACGACGCGGCGACTTGCTCGGGTGTTGCGGTCTTGCCGGCGCGGCGATATGCGGAGAGTGCGGAGAAGGCGGAAGAGAGCGCTGGGTTGGGGGTTGTTGATGTGGTGTACGTTGGGAATGGGGGAGGGGCTGTGAGCAAAGGTGGTGCTGTGACCGTGGGTGGTGATGGGAAAGCTGGCACGGTCATGTTGAAGATCGGGATGCGTGCCAGGGTGGTGCATGTAGGAGCCACCAGTTGGGTGTGGGGAACCACAGAAGTGGTGATGATGGTGGCGACGACAGTCTCGTAGCTCACGGTCTCCACAGATGATTCCGGGCAAGCGGTCGAAGAGCTTGCGTTTGTGGAGGAAGTCGGCGTTGCAGATGGAATGGAGGCACCAGTCGAGTTCAGCGAAGCTGACGGAACGCCCGCTGAGGCTGCACTCGAGACAGTGCCCGTAGGTAGGACGCCAGTACTATTCGCTTGAGTAGGAGGGAACCCACTTGATGGCCCACTCGAGGTCTTTGGTCTACCCGGGCCTCTATTTGCGTCGCTATTACTGAAATCCCCAGTTGGCGTCGGTGAGGTGATAGGGGCGGTCCCTATAAACGTGGTAAGGTTGGTCGAAAGTATCGGGGAGCCAGAGGATGGTGCAGTTGGGATTGGTGCCGACGAGTTGAATGAAAGAGCTGGTATACTACTGGACACGGTCGTAGGGCGCACGCCATATCCTCCGCTCCCCCCTAGTGTTGTGGTAGCATTAGCAGATGCGGTCGGAAGAGTTACAGACCCGAGAGTGCCCGGTGAGAGAGGTATCGAAGACAAGCCACTTCCGATGGGAAGATCGGTGGTGTTTGCGGGAGATGTAGACACACCTGTGCTTAATGGAATCGTGATGTTGACAGACAGAATAGGAACAGCACTCGAGGCGGTTCCTACTGGTGGCAAGACAGTACCGTTGGCTGTAAGGACAGGAAACGTTGCGGATGGAGTTGGGGTTCTCGAGCCAGAGCCCTTGCGCGGATTATCCGTATTGCTAAAATCAAAGTCACTGGTGTTGGTAGCTGGCAGCGATGAAGTTGCGTTGATCGTTACTGGTGGCAGAGTCACTGAGGGCTGCGAGGTTCCAAGGGTCGAATTGATATTGAGTGGAGTTGAGGGAACAGGAGGTGGACGGCCATATCCATAATTTTGAGACGACGAGGTAGGCACAGGAGGAATCAAACTGGCGGTCGGCGAGGTGGCGTTAATTGGGCTTGATGACACGGTTGGAGGATGGCCGTAACCATAGCCTTGAGAATTTGCAGGCACATCCGTCCCAGGAATCGAGGTTGAATTAGCGCTGATGGGTGGAATAGTTGCACTCTCCGTTGGAAGGGAGACATTAAAGCTCGTCGTGTGAGTGAGTTTTCCGGGAGACCTGTTATCATCGGTGTTGCTGAAGTCATCTCCAGTCGGCGTACTAGAGGCATTGATACTAGGAGCCGGGGTCAAACTAGGGATTGGAGTCGCAGTGATATTCGGAGTGATCACCCCTCCACCTCCTGTCGAAAATCTGATGTTAGTGCCCCCTGAGATGGCCAGGTTGTCGGCGCCTGACGTAGCAAGAGGTGTGCCGACGAAGGGCAACGATGTGTTAGCACTTGGAAGAGGTGCACTCTCCGATCCTCCTGCTGTGGAAATAGCGGTTCCGGTTCCCCCAATTAAGGTGAGATTTACCGCTCCTGCCGTGAGAGACGGGACGTTCGTGGCATTCAAGGTTGGTAAAGATAGTCCCGCACCTCCAGTCCCAGACGTAATCGCCGTGCCTCCTATAGAAGTAATATTGACAGCGCCACCTATCGGAGATCCTGACGGCAGAGGAACGGTGAGCTCGACCGTTGTCTTGATAGTCAGTATCGTAGTGGTCGGAGGTTTCAACCCAGCGCCGCCCGTTGAAAAAGCGCCGGTGCTGTTTCCAGCAGATGTGACCGCAGCGTTTCCGGAAATAATCGAGATGCTTGTCTGATTCGCTTCGCTTACGGAAGAGGCAGGCGGCTGGCCATAACCCCCACCCTCAGTGAAATTTGATGTTGCCGTGGAAACGGACACCGTGATGCCGCCCGTGCCAGCGGTGGCCGTCTGAAGGGGCAATGTCCCTGCTCCTGCGGTTGAGTTCCCAGTGAAGAACGAGCCAGACAGAGCTACCGAAGCAGATCCTTGTATCCCGGTACCGCTGGGTACTGAACTCGTTCCGTTTGCTCCAAGCTGAGAGATCGGTGTACCCGAAGGGGCGGATGTGGCAGAAGGAGACACAACACCACCTCCATTTGCCCCAGTGGCACCAGCTGATGCACCAGCAGTCGTAACCGCCTCGCCACCACCAGTAGTGGACGCAGACACCGGTGGGAGCGTCATCAGTCCTCCACCAGCCGTAAAGTAACTTGTGGAAGTTCCAGAGATAACTGTAACGACCCCATCATTGTAGATGGAGGTGATCAACCCAAACCCCACGGTGTCGGTCATCTGCCGCACGATATACGTTGGAGTAACAGGGACGGTGCAATTCCACGAGGATTGCGCAACCGCCACAAAAAATGTCGACGACTCACCCGAGTTCTGGTATGTATAACCGACAGCCCCGTCAGATAGTGTGTAGTAACTCGTGAAGCCCGAAGCCTCAACCCCGCCTCCTTGAGTAACGGTGCTGAGTATTGGAGTTGACAAGGCCACATCCTCGGATGAAAGTGATGAGAGTATCGAGGACGTGTTGGTGCTGTTACTGTTCGCTGGCAAGTCAATGGACGAACAATGATCACCCGTAGTAGTCAAGCCAACAAGTGAGACCGTGACATCCCCTACACTCTTGACAAAGGCGTTTGTTGGCCCGCTGACCAGACAATCACCACGCTCAGCGCCTACTGCTTTTGAGAACGTTGCTACTCGACAGGCACCCCGGATGCGGTCGTTGATAAGCGAGCACTCAGCGGCGCACTCTGTTGCGCTCGAGACATCCTTGGTAAACAACTCGTTCGTTGTGACAGCAGCAGTATCACACTGAACAAGGTAGTCCCAACGTTGATCGTTGACAATGAACGCGGTATGATTGTTGTTATTTCTGGGGCATTCGACCGGGAAGCCGTACGCGACAGCTCGCGCGGCACTTGATGGGCTGATTGAGGGCAGTGACGCCGAACTTGTGATGGAAGCGGCAATTAAGGCGCTCGTCGTGAGACCGGCGGAAAATGACGAGTTTGAGCTCAGGACCGGAGACGCAGACGTAATAGCAACTTCGCTGCTGGTGCCAGTGCCGGACAGGTTGAATGTTGCATTCGAGATTTCAGTGACAGTCTCCGTTGTTGTGTATACCTTGGTGACTAATTGAATCTTCCTCACTACCCTAGTGTTAATCAGTGTCGTCTGCTAGGGAGTGTCAGCCAGCCATCAGCGAATTCTGCGTAGGCAACGTACTACAGTTGGAGCTGTGAATGTACTAGTGCTGGTTGATGTGGGATCAACACCAGCACATGCACAAGCGATGAACATGCCCGTTATGGCTTCCTCCTGTCCACTGTCCGTAGGCGCAGCTGCTGTAGGCGCTGGATCGGCGAGTACAGATGTGAAAACGTCATTGGCTTGCGCAGCCTGGGCAACCTGATTGTCCATCCGAGGCAGAAGCGTAGCTGTCGGAGTAGCCTCGGTCACCGTAACAACCTCGGTCGTCAATGATCTTGTCGTTTGGGTGACTGTTGTGGTGGAGCCACCCTCTGTTATTGGACTACCGAGAAGTTTCAGTATAGAACAAGCGATAGACGGGGATCGTCTTACGCGTCAGGCACGTATTCAACTTCAGTGACTGCCGGTGGGATCCCGAGTATCTTATTGCAGAACACCTGCTCATCATCGTCATCGGCCTTGTCAAGAACTCTCCAGTACAAATTGGGAACACAGGTATAGTTGTCTGGCACTTGACGCGGGAATAGTGGATTGTGCCGTGCCTCATGGGGCCATGTGACTCTTTCCTCTCCTCTTCTCCTTGCCCTAACGATATCTTTCTTGTTAGAATCTGCTCTGGGGAAGACTACAGCAGCTTCGCCCGTGACAAAAAATGAGAGAAGGATAGCCGAAGCCGTGAAGGAGTGAGAGATGTACATGGTCGAGCACTCAAACGAATGAGAGATACTCGGACCAAACGATGATGAAGGCGGTGGTGTTGAATTTTGAGAAGGACTGACAGCCAAAGAAACTTGAATACAACCTTTATAAGGGGCTAAGTAATTGAGACATGCAATCCCCCAGTCTTCGGCGCATCTTGACAGCCATCGAGATAATGCCCACGTTCAAGACGTGCCTTGCAGGCGGGATCCGCGGTACAAATTTGGTTGAGTCCTGGTCTCGTGTGAGGCGCGAATGTGACCTTGCATGGAGGCGAGCAATGTTCATAGGAGCAGTCTTGGTCACCCCCCACCGATGAAAGAGGAGTAAGTCTTGGCAGTCACTATTCCTACCTGGTAGACATAGGAATGTCGCGGCGGGTGCCAAGCTCCCTTGCCCTGCGGCGCACATCCCACCTCCTCAGGGATAGCGGTGCAAGCACTAAGGGATGTTCGCGTCTGAAACGCGTGACGCGATATCGATGGCACTCAAGGGACGCGATTATTGAAGATGACCTGCTGGGTAACGTCTGCATTGTAGATGTGTCCGTATTCGTTCGGAAGCGTTATCTTTACATGGAAAAGCAGACGAGAAGGCCGCCAGGGGAAACAGATAGAGCGACGCATATAAAGACACAAGGGATTAGACAGGGCAAGTGAGAAGAGTCTGAGAAGAACGCGACCAGGCCTGAGACGACGTTGGAATGAACATGAAGGGCGCGCTGACAGCACTGTCTCGGAGGCTGAAAAGGAGAAGGAGTCATGATGTTATGAGGTTGGAGGAAGAATCAATCCTCGGCTTGTGAGGATGGTTGGGGTGCATGTGCATAAGCGAGCGAAGGGTGAATTGGCAACGGCGATCGACCGCTAGAACCTCGGCACACGGTTAGCGTCCGCTGCTGAGGCAAGAGCCAACCTCTCCAATTCACCCTTCACCGTTCACTGCAGCGCCGTGCGGTGTCTGTACATAGAGTATTGTATTCCCGTGCATGGCAGCCCGCCCTCTCTCCGCCGTTAGCCATATCGCCCGTCTCTGAGCCTTGTCCTCCGCGGCATCTGCCCTCCAGCGAGCCCCAACGCCGCGCATTCCATGGGCGTCTGCGCGTCGTGCCTGGGTCTGGGGCGGCGGCCCTCCGACTCTGAGGTGCGTCTCAATGTCTCAATGCCCAATCCAATCTGCGCTGCTCGCATAGCCGCGCTGTCTCGCCTCCAGCTGTGTGTGCATTCACGTGCTAATTGCCGTCCCTTGCGCAGCGTTCTGACAGCTCGCATCTGCTGGGCGACGCCTACCAGCCTCACTATGGCAGCATCAACACGCCCGGCTCGCACAGCGGGCCGCAGCCGGATCCCGAAGAAATACGGCGGCAGAGGGACGCGTTGGAGCGCATCTGCGCCCAGACGTCCGAGTGAGTGACCCGCTGCTGCCATTTCCGGCCGTCTCCTGCTGACCTTTCATCCCTTGTGCAGCAAGCTGATCGACGTGTCACAAGCGGCCTACACCGAAGTCGGGTCCAAGATGGCCTCTGAATACCCTCGCCTATTCAGCGAACGCTTCGCCTCGACAAGGACCCACCCCAGCCGGCCTTCGTCGGCCGCCAGCCAGGACGAGGACGAGACCACGTGGCTAGGGAGCATCATCGGCAACACAGCAGACACAGAAGGGAGCTGGGACCGCGTTGAGCCCATTGACTCTGGAGCTCTCACCATCCAGTTTGGCGATGCCCCCGGCCCAGACAGGCGACCGGTGCGGTGACACCCTCCCAGGAAGCTCACTGACTGTTGCGCCGTTGCGTTGTTCCATTGCTTGTTCCATCCTTTTTTGAAAGAGATACCCACCCTGTCTTCACTTTGATCCTCGATTTCATGTCTAGGGCGCTTTTCTTTTGTCATTGCATCCGCATCCCGGGAGTTACATAGTTGCGTTGCTCTAATATGGTCTCATCAATACTACAACATCCCATTCTCATCTTTGTGCGAGTTACCTAGTATAAACACAGACCGCGAGCACCGTCTACCCATTTCGCCTTCGGTAAAGATCGTCGAAAAGCCATTCGCCATCCTCGCTCCCTCGTCAGACATGTAAGTCACAGGTGCACTGGCTCACTACGATGCTAATGAACATGCATAGGTGAACTCAATAATAATACATGAGACTATCTAAGGCAGTGGCACGAACATGCAATTTCCGGTGGCCCCAATGCAAAATACCAAACTCCCCTTCCCTTGCTGAAGCCCAACTGGACCTGAATTAGGCTGCTATTCCGTGGATCCGTCATACTCCGTCCCCAACTCCAATTTTGTGCTAGTAAACAGGAAATCGATATGGTACAGGCGTGCTCATTGTCACGTGTGTGGGTATCGCCGACTAAACCTAACTTCGACATACAATGGTGCTGTCGTGCCTAGGTATATAAAGCTCGACAACATCACCTGACTCCCATTTGGCCCGTTTGCTGCCGGTAACGAAGCAGGCACAACCTTTCGACAGGGCATGACCAGTCTGGAGATGGGTCCCTACCTGGATGGCCCTGGAAAGCCATGCGGACCCTCACTGAAAGCTGTGTCTCGAGCCACCGGAGCCTGCATATTCGCAGCCCGATCTTGCCCCGGACTACTAGTACCCCCAAATACTGCAGCAGAGCCGGGACCCTGGGGGACTGGAGCTCTTGACGGCGACACCTGATACATGCCGATTGGCGGTAATGCAGAGCCCGATCGTGGTGTCGGAAAAGAGGTCGACATAGCCTGTCTCAGAGGCGTAGAGGGACCAATGGGTAGGTGTGCCTCCTCTTTATACTCTTCCAGAAGCTCTGTGCCATTTTTCCGGATAGCGTCCAACATCTCATCCTGCCACTGGGTGAAGTGCTCGATCTCGTAGTCTAGGTCATACCTGACGTGCTTTGCGACAGCTGGGGGAAGCGCCTGATTGAGCTTGGCGAGCTTCTTCGAGATGGTCCTCTCCATGGATGTCAACAAGAAGTTCTGTTGATCCGCAGTCAACTCGATGCCTTGCCGTAGCTCCATGGTCTTGGTCCTGACGAAGTCGCGGAGGGTCTTGACCGAGGTATTGGCATCCTTCATTCTTAGTAAGCTTTTGGTGGCGTCATTGCATGCGCGGAAACTTACACTACTAGACGCAGCCTCTTGCTTGGCCTTCTCCTTGGCAGCATGCTCCTCGATAGCCTCCATGGCCTTCTGCTGAAAGTTCTTGTGGACCTCCTCGGCGGTCGGACGTGGCTTGAAGTTACGACGCACATTCGGCGGGATCGCGATCACCGGGTCCGCGAGCACTGGTTGTCGGCGATGAAGCAGGTGCTCCTTGTATCGATTATCAGGCATGTCGATGCCCTCTGCCTCGAGCAGCTTCTGGATGGTGTTGTTGCCGGCCTCGCGATCAAGGATGTTGGGCTCCTCATCTTCGACTGAGCTCTCAGAGGAAAGATCGGGAAGGGAGGGATCGATGCGAGACATGATGTCTTCCCTGTCGGTAACGATCGATGGGCCTGGACGAGTGACCGTCGGCGACACGGCAGCGGTGCTACGAGCAGGCTGGCGCACAGAGCGGCGAGAAGGCGCAGAGCTATCCATGTTGACTTCAGGAGTAGCAGCAGCACCGACAGTTTTCCTACGCTTGGACGTTGGCGTCGGCGAACCCAGATCGTCTCCTAGGTGGAAATCCTCGTCGTCCTCGTCGTCGTCGCTGGTGGTCGAGTCCTCGATGATGGGCGCCTTCTTCTTTGCCTTGCGAGCGCGCTTCTTGAAAGCTGGGGTGCGGGGAATCTCAGCGTCTGCGCCTGCATCTGCGTTTGCTGCAGCCGTGATTGCGTTTTCTGTGGGCATAACCGTGCCCACGGCAAGCTCGGGCTGGGGCTGGCCACCGCTCTCTGCACCACCTGCAGCACTGATTCCGACCTTACCTGCGCCCGCGCTCGCGCCCGCCTTCACCGCGCCCACAGACGTACTGCTGCCAGCGCTCCCCGGCGTCCCAACTCCGGCTCCGAGTCCAAACAGCCGCCGCCGTGCTGGGGTGCTCGGCAGCCCTATTGGACTGCTCCCCAGATTGCCGTGGATCAGCGGTGCGCCGCGCTGCGCATTGAAGCATGGCTGGCAGACTTGGTAGGTGCAGCCCGGGCACCGCCGCATGAGGTCCCGATTGCGCAGGTCGCATTTGGCACACTTGGCCGTGTGGATTTGCACGATGGTGAACTTGGACGCATCGCTCGTGCAGTCCATGACCGTGGAGCGAGGCGTCGACGGCGGGGCAGGGACAACGGCAGATGCAGGTGCAGGTGCTGGTGCTGCAGCAGCTGCAGGTGGAGGCTCGGAGGGCGCGGGGACTGCATCAGGGGGGAGGGGAGGGGTTGGGCGGTGGGCAGCGCCTTCGCCCTCGCCCTCGGCCGTCGACATGGACATTGACATTGACGGTGTTGGATTGGTAACGAGATGCGGAAGGGTATTCCTCGGTCGCGGCTGCTATTGGGCGCAGGGCTGCAACGAGATACTAACACGATGGAGACCGATTAGATATTACGATTAGGAGCTGAGCACAGGGCTGGCGTTGGGCGCTGGGCGCGGATGGGGGGTGCGAGGTGCGGTGTGAGTGGCAGATGCAGAGGGCAGAGTGCAGAAAGCAGATTGCGAACTGGGAAAGGGGAACGGGTGCTGGGAAGACGAGGAAAAGGGGGCTAGACCAACCGCTTAGAAAGGAGATGATATGACTCTTCTGCTTCCAATGTTCTCGGCGAAGCCCTCGTGAGGCTGCGTGTGCGACGGCGGGAGGGTTGTCTCGATTCGGCGAACGTGGGACTGTGCGCCCTGGGGTTGTGGTCGGAGCTGGGGCGTATGCCGGGCGTGCTCTCCGCAGGCGCGAGGTAGGCACTCCAGGTTCAAGATGTTGATTCGGGAGTGAATGCCGGTCGCGTGGAGTACAAATCGGCCTACTACGTTCTGCTTTTTGGGCATGTCAGCTTGGTTGCTTTTGAGTGTCTGCTCGGTTGGGGTTGGTGCCTGGGGCGTCCGGGGGTGAATTGGTGGGTGGATCCTCACAGTATGTCTGTCCAACTTCCCTCCTTGTCGGTACTGATACTGATGGCGTTGTAGTCGTTGTCGTCGTTGATGATGGTGAAATAGCAATAGGGATAGCAATCGCAATCGATATAACAATACAGATAAAAATAAAGGATGGACAATATGACAAGACCAACGCCAAAGGAATGGATGCCCCGAGATATGCCTCAGGCGCGCGCAATGAATCAAGAATAAGGATAGCAATAGAGGGGTAGGAATATGGTGTACACAAGCAAGAGCTGCGTAAAAAAGAGAGAAACAAGGGGATATATATCCTTACCCAAAAAATCAAGAGGCTATGGCACCGTCCCTGTCAGACGGGTACACACACACCTTCGAAGCTCCCGTGCCCAAGTCCCGCACACAGCGCGCGTGCGATACCTATCCGACCTGAACCGAGATGAGCAACGGCGTCGGTATGCCTGTTTCGTGGAGCGTAGCGGTGTGGAAGAGAGGCGGTATGCTGTGCTGTGCGAGTTTATATGGGCAGGGTAGGGCAGAGCAGGGGCGGTTCTGTTTGCGTTGGCTGCCGGGCGGCTCTGCGATGGGCGTGGCGTGGCGTCGCATTCAATGTGAGTGTGAACATGCGCATGTGAAGAAGGGGAGATGGGGGTGTTGCTGTGTTGTTTGTTTCGGGAGGAGAATGACGTAGGGGGGTAGACTGGAGCTCAGGTGTTCGTTGCCCAGCGACGGGCGACGGGATTCAATGGGCATGGGATTGGGCATGGGCATGTCTCGGGAGGCAAGTAGGTAGAGGGCAAGGTCGTTGTTCGTTGCTGGCGGAGCAGGGTGCCGGGAGTGGGTTGGGAGAGTTCAGTGAGCATGCACGTGTGAGCGTGGCGTATGTCTGGGTCTAATCTCGGAAGGGTACACGTGGGATTGGGAAATTGCTGCGAGTGAAGGATGATAGGGGGTGAATGGGGTGCTTGAATACTGTGCTGGCTGGGATGTGAAGGGTTGTGTAAGGGAAGCTTTTGGAGGGATGCGATTGAGCTGGTTGTTTGCCGTAAGATGGGGATTGGGGATGCGGGTTGGTATCAGTGGAGATTGAAGGATGAGAGTTATGTCGGCTCATTGCTCTAGATAACATAGTAGTCGATGATTTAAAAATCATACACAGAGACTATGTACTATCTGCGCCTGTGTCACATTATGACAGTGAGCATTTCACAGCGCAGCCAAGGCATAGCCATTCATATTCCCCTAGGCTTGCTTTCAGGTTCAATTGGACTGCAACTAGCACTACCGTTCTAGTAACATTATTAGATCAAAGGTGTACTTGCATGATGCCATCCTGGAATTCCCTGATCAAGCAGAGACACGTGCCCTACGCGCTAGGACTACACGGGTAAGGTCAAATATCATCCTCCAGCAGGCAACAGCCTTGGAGCCATCTACACCTCCATCCATGGATGTCTGTTGCGCGACCACACCGTGACTCTTTCGTTCATCTTTCCTATCTGCGATGTTCACAAACACTTGCTTCTGTGACTCAGCCCCACGATGACTCCGAGCTTCTTTCGACCGGCATTAGACCACGCGGTTGTCTCTAACTGACCGGTACTAAGCAGCTGACTAGACGACTGGCAACACCTTGTTACGCCGAGATGATTCATTATGAGTATCGAAAGAGCGTGTGCTTTGAGGTACGCATCAAGCTGAACAAGCATTCGGTGGTCTAGCGGTGAGCCCGTCACCAGCCACAGTTCTGCGCAGCTGAGCCCTACGACCCCCACGGCTCTCACGAAGGGCAGTGGCAGATTTCCACATGGGCGCCATGCTTGCAAACCCAGCGATCCCTACTCTGGTCAACATCGGAGAATATTCGAACGCGACGATACATTTGCGGTCCGCAACATTGATTGTCGGCGGCCAATGGCGGCTCAGCTTACGCCCCAACTTATCGTGCTTTGCGGCTCGGATGCTCTGCGTGCGAGTACGCAACAGACTCTTCTCAGCCTTCAGCCTTCAGCCCTCTGTGACTCCTCTTTCTTCATCCTTCCCTGATTCGTTGGTTCTTCACCGTGATTGTGCTGCATTGCATGAACGCTAGTACGAACGCACCGCCACCAGTTTGCTTACCTGGACCCCACAGAACCGCAGGCAACAGAAAAAATCCCTGTTGGGCGCCATTTGCTGTACGCTACCTTTAGTCAAAGGGTTCACTTTCGTGACCGGCCTCTTCTCATCGACGAGACTACAAAGCTTGGTTCAGGCTTCTCTCTCCAGCCGTTAATTCCCGCCAACTCCGTCCTACGTCTAGTGCCGCTCTCGCTATCGCTTAACTAGATTCACCTCCCCAAACTTCAAGTAGGGGGAGACAGACAGCGTTCGGGACATGATGGGCGAAACTTCCAACTATGGCGCTATGCTAGCGACCATGGCAATACTTGATTACATGCATGCACCGGTCGTGGGGTTCTACTTCTTAGGGTCACTATTCTTCGGATTCTGCATCCTGCAAAAACCGAAACCATTATCGAGAAGGAGAAGACGGGTGGCGATAACGCTCATGCTCACCACACTCTTGGCCTATTTCGTCGAGCTTTTGTATTATCTCGGCAAAGCCATCTCGAACAATGACTACGAGGCACCTCAACACGCGGTCATCCATTGCCTGGGCTCACTATTGGCATGGGGACCACTAAGTTTCTCGCTCATCAAAGTCGATTCTCTTCGCTGGCATCCTTACTTCGGGGCATTTGTACTGCAGTTCCTCTTCGAGACGACGCTTAGCCTAACAAACCTTCTCGCTGTTCCATCTGAGTTCCGTAACGACAATGGAGCCCTGGTCATCGGCTTCCTGAGGAGTGCAGCCTCTCTCGGACTGATGTTTGATGGATTCCTTATCCTCATCCGGAAGCAGGACGAGAAGGGCACAGATGAAGAGACACAATCGCTAATCAACAACCAGCCTAATGGCTCTGCGACACAGACAGCTAACGGTAGTTACGGTTCCATCCCAGAGTCCTCCAATGACGATGACGAAGACAATGAGGGAAAGGATGATGATAAGGAGATCAAAGAGCAGCAGGCGAAGCGTTTGGAAGAAGCTGGTGGTTGGTTTGGTTATATGAAGAGCTTTGCTGTCTTTTTGCCAATGCTTTGGCCGACAAATGATCGGGTCGTCATGTTCTGTCTCTTCATTCGTGGGATCAACTTGGCTCAAGGCAGGGTGTTTAACCTACTGGCACCACGACAGCTGGGTATCATCACGAACAAGCTTACTGCGGGTACCACCGTGATGCCATGGAAGGATATCGCTCTCTGGACATTCTATAGCTGGATCAAAAGCTACTCGGGTTTCGGGATTTTCGACGGCATGGCGAACACAATCATCCAGGACAAGTCTTTCGCCCGCATCACCTTGATGGCCTACAAACACGTTATGAACCTGTCCATGGACTTCCATACAAACAAAAGCTCTGGAGAAGTTCTAAAAGCGGTGGAGCAAGCGTCGTCTCTGAACACGATAATCGAGCTGGTACTATTTGATATGAGTCCCATCATCATTGATATGTTCGTCGCAATGTGGTACGTCACGCACCTGTTCAACTCATACATGGCCTTTATCATCCTCTTCATGGGAGCCATATATGTTTGGTTTGGAATCTACTTTACCACCTGGAATCGTGATCGGCGCCGTGTGTACATGGAAAAGACCAGAGCTGAACACCAAATTGTCAACGAAACCCTTCACAGCTGGCACACGGTGTTCTATTTTAATCGCGCTCCTCACGAGCAAAAACGATATGGAACGGCGGTGTGGAACACTATCGGCGCTCATTACGCGTACTACTTCCGAAGCATCGGTGGCCACGCCTTCCAGGACATATTGATGACCTTTGGCTTCGCTGGGTGTTGCATCTTCGCCATCTCTAAGATTATCTCTGGACAAGCGCCCGTGGGTAATCTGGTAACGTTCATCATGTACTGGGAGACTATGATGGACCCGCTCTATATGATGGCCTACAGCTGGCGTACTTTCAGCAATGCCCTTATCGACGCAGAGAGACTGGTTCAGCTTCTCAATACCAAACCCAGCGTAGTCGACCGGGAAAACGCGCAGCCGATTGCTGTGAAATCAGGAGAAGTAGAGTTCAAGGATGTCTGCTTTGCTTATGATCCGCGCAAGCAAATCATTACAGACGCAACCTTCACTGCCGCAGCTGGCAGCACAACAGCCTTCGTCGGAGAGACCGGAGGTGGAAAGTCTACAATGATCAAACTGCTTTCTCGCGCATACGATGTTACCAGCGGGTCCATTGCCATCGACGGGCAAGACCTTCGTTCCGTTACACGGCACAGCTTGCGCGAGATCATGGGTCTTGTACCCCAGGATCCCGAACTGTTCAATTCTTCGATCCGCGAGAATATCCGTTACGGGCGCCTTGAGGCCACGAACGAGGAGATTGAAGACGCGTGTCGCGCCGCCGCCATACACGATGCCATCATGGATTTCCCTGACAAGTACAACTCCAAGGTTGGCGAGCGCGGCGTCAAGCTCTCGGGCGGCCAACTCCAACGCATCGCAATCGCGCGAGTCCTGCTCCGGAATCCAAAGATTGTGCTCCTCGATGAAGCGACATCGGCTGTTGACTCCGCTATCGAAGCGCAGATCCAGGAAGCCTTCAAGAAGCTGAGTACCGGTCGTACGACCTTTGTCATCGCTCACAGACTTAGCACGATCGTCGAAGCGGACCAGATCCTGGTTGTGGACAAGGGGGAGATTATCGAGAGGGGGACACATGGGGAGCTGCTGGAGAAAGGTGGCAAGTACGCGGAACTTTGGACTAAGCAGACCGCAGGCAATATCTCGACGGCCAACTCGAAAGCCCCGTCGAGGGTGGGCTCACCTGACGGCGGTCAGGGTCCGTTGATCGATATCACGCCACCACAAGAGGAGGGTGGGACCGCGACAGGGAGGGGTGAGAACGAGGACGCTGGTGAGGTGAGGCAACGGTGAGGCGATCGGCATGGAGGGGAGACGGTGCCACGAGGATGAGGGCTTCATGGAGCCTTTAGAAGTTTCCCAGCGACCTTTCAGCTCTGCGCACGCCTCGGTCATGCTTGTGCGAACATTGGATTTACCCGAGACAAGAACACGGACCCTATGGAAATCTTTTCCCTGCTGTCAGACCGAGAAAAAAAGTTCACAGTGTCAAATTGTGGACGTATGGGCAGTTTTCCCGGCGTAGGCGGAAACCAATTTGATTGTTGGCAAGGTCGACAGACTGAGTACAGAAGGAGTCTTCTATACGTTACGGCGTTGGGGTCTGAACTTTAGGGATCGGTAGGCTCTTTGTATCAGAATGCAAGACGTAAGACGATGGTCATAGAAATGATACGTTAAAATGTAATGAAGTTGACGGTGAACCTGACTATTGATCGATCTTTGGGTGTCTGACGTCATCACACTCGGATACTACCAATCGCCATTTACACAGCAAGAATTATGGCCTGACCAACATGCGCAACAAAGCCCTTGGCCTGTTCAGGTCGTCGCCATCCGTGATGTGATTGCTAGCTTTGAATGTTGCTTACTGTCCACGGGTCGCAAACCACCACCCACTTAGGCTAGCCGGACAGTTACGACTGGGGTCACTATTCCCAGCACCCAGGCAGTACCCACTTCTATCATTTTAGACATGCCTGCAACTACACTAGAACTCACTTCGCGTGTAGTTCAGTGTTTCCACTATGTCCCATCTCAGTATACAGTAGTGTAGCGAACCGCGTAGATTGGGGTACGTGGTATGGCGGAGGGTGGGTAGGGGCGTGTACACGGGCGTCGAGACTCAGCGAGTAGTCTATGTGTTCGATATGGTGGTGGAGTATCGTGATGGGTCTAGACTATGATAGAAGTGGAGATTGAGGTCGGGACAAGCTCTGTAGAGGAAATCTGCATGGTGTAGTGAACATTTGACAACACGGGCGCGCCTCAAGTGGTAGGCTTTTGCGAGGCACGAGCCAGGATAGCAGGGTATGAATCGATGCGTAAGACCAATCCTGTCAACGTTACTGGGAAATTGACATCTGCCTGGTAGTTGTAGGCAGCCTGGACTTTGGCGTTGTGGACGAGCGGGCAACGGGACAACATCGAAGGGCCCCAGCGACGTGACACACATAGAGACTGAAGATACGTTGCACATTGATGTACGGATTGCAACGGCTAGACATCGCAACTTATGGAAGAATGCGAGCTTCTTCGTCCGTCTACAATGCACAAGCTATGCGACTTATGCGAGTGATGCGGTCGGAGTCGCAATTGTTCCGTCCGCCGACCCCTACTCGGGCTAGCCACGCTAATCGAATACGATCTGGAAAGAAGCCAGTAGCAAATGGTGGCGGCTATGAAACGACGCATGTGTGGAGCGCAGTTAAAGACACCATGGCCTGCCTTCCTCCTACCTGTCAACTCCACGCTCACTTCAGCTTCAACCGCTGAACGATAGAATCTGGTCATGGCCGTGCAAAAGCGATTCCTGCTGCTCTTGGCGGCGTCGGTTACGCTGTTCACATCTCGCTACGCCCCTCAACTGTCTATAGCGTCATCGTTCATCTTGAATACCGTGACCCTCTTCGCTGCTGAGATATTCGCGCTGGTCGCCTGGTGGACGGTCGTATATCCGCTGTTCCTGAGTCCTTTGCGTCATTTGCCTCAGCCAAAGGTTCATTCTTTCCTCGAAAGTCGAACGCAGAAAACTAAAGCTAACACGAACTCAGAATGCACATTTTCTACTTGGTCACTTCCGCACGATTATAAAGGGACCCTCGGGCGAGCCGCAAAGAGACTGGATCGACGAAGTCGACAACGATGGTGTTCTCTACTACCGCTGGATCTTCAACGAAGCCCGTGTTCTCCCGACCAGCCCCAAGGCCCTTGCCGAAGTGCTCGTCCAAAAGAACTACGAGTTCATCAAACCCAAGCGCCTGCGAGATGGCCTCGGACGACTCCTAGGTGTCGGTATCCTGCTCGCGGAGGGCGATGAGCACAAGGTACGTCTTTGCCTAATCGGGAAGGCGTTGCGAGGCTAATCCTCTTCCAGCGACAACGAAGACTACTGATGCCGGCCTTCTCATTCCGCCATGTGAAGGATCTCTATCCGATATTCTGGAACAAGTCTCGAGAGATGACTAACGCCATGGCCGCGGCCATCAAGTCCAACCCAGCATCTGCAGTCCTCGAGGTCCGCGAGTGGGCATCCCGGGCCACTCTAGACATCATTGGTGTAGCCGGCATGGGCCAGGACTTCAACGCCATCGAGGACCCCTCAAACGAGCTCTACAGAACGTACCACACTATCTTCTCGCCCAGCAAGGCTGCCCGGTACATGCAAGTCCTCGCCATCGTAGCCCCAAACTGGCTAGTCCGCATCCTCCCCCTAAAGCGCAACGACGAGATCAAAGACGCCATCAGCACCATCAGAAAGGTAGCCTCAAACCTGATCCGCGACAAGCGCGCGCAGCTCGAAAAGGGCGGCCGCACCGACCTCGACATCCTCTCCGTCGCCATCGAATCCGGCGGCTTCAGCGACGAGGACCTAGTCAACCAACTCATGACGTTCCTAGCGGCAGGCCACGAAACCACCGCGTCGGCACTGACATGGGCCGCATACCTACTCTGCAAAAACACCGACGCGCAATCGAAACTGCGCGACGAGATCCGCACTGCGCTGCCCTCCATCTGGTCGTCAGACACCGCCATCACGTCCCAGGACATCGACAAACTGCCCTACCTCAACGCCGTGCTCAACGAAACAATGCGCGTCTTCCCCCCCGTCCCAATCACCCTGCGTGAAGCGGCGAACGACACCACCATCGCAGGCCACTTCGTCCCCAAGGGGACCACCATCGCCATCTGCCCGTGGGCCATCAACACGTCCAAAGCGCTGTGGGGCGACGACGCGCGCGAGTTCAAGCCGGAGCGGTGGCTGGGCGCTGGGAAAGCGAACACGGGGGGTGCGGAGAGCAATTATGCGGTTACGACGTTCTTGCATGGCCCCAGGAGCTGCATTGGGAAGGACTTTGCGAAGGCAGAGTTTGCGTGCCTCGTGGCGAGTTTGGTGGGCAGGTTTGAGTTTAGGCTGCAGGATCCGGGGTATGAGCCGGAGATCCAGGGCGGGATTACCGCGCGGCCGAAGGATGGGTTGAGGGTTGTTTTGAGGGAGGTGGAGGGGTGGTGAGGATGGTGATGGTTTCGTTGGCGCTGGGGTATTTGTGGATACAATGGTGTGCGGGACAGATGGGGATGGGGAGTAGCTAGTGGATGTGGCATGTTCAAATCGCGTCTCTGATGTCTGTGGGAGTATATACGGGATGACTCCAAACTTACGGTACATGGCATGCGTTCTCTGCGAAGCTCATCTGGAAGTGAATGAATATATAAGCACGACAAATCTTGGTACAATCCCTTTCGTGGTTGTCACGTCCCGTACCACCCTGTCTGTTGCGTGAGCCGATGAGCTTTGGGGTCGAGAGAAGTATGCCCAAGCTCGTTATGTGCAGTTCGCAGACAGGTCTGTGAGATGTCTACATGGGTTCGATCGGACTCAGGGTTTTCCTATCTTCGACAGCAGGGGTAATGACGGCTTACGAGATAGATTGGAACGAAACCTCGAGCATTTTGACATAGAAAAACATACGGTGAGCTCGCTGAAGAGTGTCTTCATCTATGAACTAGCAGAGGAGACTCTTGTTCATCACGCTCTGATACGACCATGGAAAACTCGCAGACATAGTCCACGACCAGCACCCTCACGTGATATCGTCTATCACCCCAGCACCAGAGTAACATCCGTCTTCGTTAGTGCATGGATGCGACAGTGTCGATATTGAGTGTCAGTCGAGTGTTCAAATCCCCAGTATTGAGCTATGATTGGAATTGAGGCAGACAATGAACGCTTTGTGAGGTTGGAATTGAAAAAAGATAGCATTCCACCGGGTAATGATAGGGTAATCGAACAACATCCTGGGGACGGAGTGGCCCATGGGATGCCGGAAGACCTGGCCCTCGGAAAAGACGCGGGTGAATTTCTGGGCCCACCCGAAGAATAGAAGCTCGTCTCCAAGGAAGCATGAGCGCGATTGTTGATCAGAAATCAAGGGTAAAGGCCAGAAGTTTGACATCTCATTGAATTCGAACACCTGCGTCGGCATAAGCAATTGTTCATACGGTAGAGTAGCAAGGAAGCTTGGCATTCGTTGCAAGCGACGTGGACGGCTGCATTGGGTGCAGCGTTACGTTAGCAAGCAGTCGATACGTATGACCTGCCTTGGTATTTCGAACGGCAGGTTTTGCAGACTTCGAGGTCAAGTGTGGCCGTGTCCGTATATGCGAGAGCTAGCGCCGACTGCAAGTCAATTGATTTGTCGCTATTTCTGTATCTAGCGTGTCCTGCGATCTGATTCGTCGGCTACGTCGAACGTCCGAAACGCAGTCACTACAAAGACAGTCGCCAATGGCGCTGGAAAGCTTGCGAATAGATGACTTAGGCGCCGCGGAATCGCAAAGTTTAGTGGTGAGCATAGGATATTAGGAGTACGGATCAGAAGAGAAAACCACGAAGGCAACTGTAAGCGCTCATAGATTTGTCAAAACCCAAAGGGAACGGCAACTGGGTGAGAGCTACCAGTGCTAACCGACCCCTCTAGTTCATGCAAAGAAATACGGACCCAAGGTTTTATAATACGATTGAGCGCTAAGGCGGCAAACTTTGAGAGAGACTGTTGGTATAGGATGGGTGATATACTTAGCAACACATCGTGGGATGCCAACGACTGGGGTTTCCGGCGTAGCTTGGCGGCCACGGGAAGAAATCAATGGAGTTCGTAGGGTGTGATAGGTGGCCCACTGACCTGCTCAATGCCAATGGATGGATCGAAGTCAGTGATGCTGGCAACAATCAGAGCCTGGAGCAGATGCACGAGACTTACTCGCGCGGCTGCATGTCCAAGCGGTGGGGAAGGATCCTGCCGAAAGAACACTGAAAGGTACCCGCAAGACAGGATCGCGGGAATCGCGAAAGCCTATTGACGGTTGGTATGGGGAGCTTAATGGCGCCCACCTAAGGCGCCTCTGCGCAGCTCCGCTGTAGTTCATGCAAGAAGAATTGAAATTGGCAAAGTCCAACGCCAATAAGGATATTCCGGGATCCTGATTGGCTAGATCTATGGCGACTTTGATCCTAGGCATGCAGACAATCGCGCGAGGTTCGGTCCGCTTTCCCC
The DNA here is from genome assembly GCA_010405375.1 of Lophiostoma macrostomum CBS 122681. Taxonomy (NCBI): domain Eukaryota; kingdom Fungi; phylum Ascomycota; class Dothideomycetes; order Pleosporales; family Lophiostomataceae; genus Lophiostoma; species Lophiostoma macrostomum. The sequence continues at coordinate 8,371 of MU004322.1, read as the reverse complement.
AGGCAAGGCAGCCAAAGACCACAAGTCGGCGAATGAGAACGTTTCAAGCAACGATCGTCTACTTTATCCGTCTGCCGGGTGTTGTGTGTCCGTGTCAGATATGACAAGCTTTTCGCGAGACAGAGAACAGCGGGTATGAGCAAAGTGTGCAAGCTCTCAGCAGGGCGACTTTGTTGTTTCATTGGCTGGCGAGTAGCTTTGAAAGCGATCCAAGAGTGCATATGCCCGGTTGGCAGGTCCTAAGCAACAAGAGATGAAAAGGGTAATGGGCGACATGTTCAAGTGACCTGGATGCGACGTTTAGCGATCTGATTGGCCGGTCGGGTGCCTTACATACGTCCCAGATATGCACACAAATACATCTGATGCCCAATACATTGAGAAGGAGCGCTCCACTGCTATTGCAGACGTACTGTCTGCACAGCTGCCGCCTCGATATCACGTCGACTACTGGTCGCGCGACCTGATTGGTTGAGGCCTGGCAAGCCAGCCAAGTATGCCCCTGTCTGCGGGATTTCAACCAGAATTGCGCGTGGTACAAGAGCGTTAACCATGCTGAAAAGGCTAAGCGCCGACTCTGCTGGCTGCCGAGACATGGAGTATGCAGCTTTGAAAGCGTGTTCATAAACGGACCGCTGCCCGCACCCGCTTTCCGACCCTCTCGCGAACGAGAGCAGCCCACGGATTCCGGACGCAGACGATGAAGCGAGTTGGCGAACGACAGTCGAGAAGGCTTCTGAGGCGGCGAGGGATCTGAATCCTAACGGCACCGGTCCGCGAATGGGTGTCGAGTGTTTGCGAGAAGGCGATCGACTGCGTGGGCAGACCACTCAGAGACCGCCACGTGGGATGAGTCCTTTCTTCCATCGTCTCGCCTTTTGGGGGTCGATATGGTAGGTTCTTTCCCTCATAGACACGCTGCTGTTGCGGCCATGGACTGATACTCATTCTGACTTTGCAAAAGACGAAGAAGAAATGGAAAGTGCGACAGCACGAAAAGCACGATGCTACACAAGCGACACAACGGTTCTACAACGAAAAAGTGTGTTTCCAAAGAGGCGAACATTGACGAATACGCAAAGGCGAATGACAACCTACCGTCGCCGCCCCACGACAGCACCGCAACATAACTGCACCCTCACTCACGCCGGCGAGCGCGCTGTCTCGACTCGCACCAATGCAAGGGAGGGACGGCTGACAGAGACGAAAGAAGAGGAACAGCTTGCCGCGTCGAGAAAGAGAGCACGCTCACGCAGGGAAGTTGGAGGCCGCAACAGCGCGGCATGCTGAGCGGGCGTATCGCAGGTTAAATTGTTGCATGCCGGCCCAGGAAGCGATGCAGGTGCGAGCGCATATGTGGTGTTGAGGCGAAGGGGGACGACGTCTGGATAGGACAGAGTGTTGGGCCGGCGGGATCTCGGACAGAACGACCAACTATAACCGAAAAGGTTAGCGCACTCACGTGACTCCAGTAGCGAGACACACGGATTTCTCTTCCCCACCTCGGGCCTTGCATCACTCCACCACGACAACACAAGCAGAGGTCACCCGCCGCACGCGTCTCCAGCGCGCCGCAGCCCTCATCGCTCCATCATATATCGCACCGCGGCCGCATCTGCAACGCCGCCCCAGCCCGCTGCCCGCCAGACGAGGCGCCATGCTATTGCGGCGGGACCGTGCACGATCACCTCCCCACTTCTATTTGCGGCTACGCGACCTTCACAGATTGGATGGCTCCAGCCCCCATTGCCCGGCACAGCGGCTACATCACCACCACAGAAACACGGCCAATCAAGAATCCTGTTTAGACGTCGTTGCATCATTAAATCATGAAGAATAAGGTATAGAGCAGTCAAGCGACTGTGCGAGGTAACGCCCGGCCTTCTCCTTCCCCGTCACATCCCTCTCAATATCAGTCTTTTCCGTATCATACCATTTCCCAACTCCCAGAATGAGTGGACTCGATCCAAGTCAGACCCCAAAGCGTTGTACATGAAACCAATTCCCTGACGCCCGCGCAATGACCGCCAATTCCTGAGTGGCTCTCTACGCGTGCATCTGTGGCATCTGGGCCCCGATGCCTTGCAGCCTGCGGTTGCGCTCGCAACTGAGCTCATAGATCTCGCCATCTAGGCCTCGAATGATCTCCATCGATTTGTCGATCGAAGCGCGGAACTTTTGGCCCTCGCGCTGCCAGCGGTTCACGCGTTCCACCTCTGCCTGTCGACGCCGCATCTTGGTGTCGATCTTCTCGCAGAGCTTGCACTTCTGGCCGACGGGCACGGTTTGCATGATGAGCTTCATGCCACATGTTTCACCAATCCGGTACTCCTTGGCACAGTGCTGGCGGAAATGGCCCCATTTCCAATCGCCGCAAACGAATCGGTGTTGATCGAAGAAGCACATGTTTCAAGAAATAAGGGTTCGGTCCTTTTGTATATATCAGCGCTATAGTCCAATTGTTTGGACAACAAGTGCTGCCGACATACCTTGTGTTGCGAGGGCTAAACGCTAGGCCCTATTAATTGGTCGACAATGGTGTTCAACTGGAGGGTAGATCAGACTCAGGGGTCCATGTCAACATTGGAAGCTTTCGACATCACATACAGGATGGTTGGATGAAGAGTAATAGACACTAGACGAAGGCGTCGTCTCGGAACTGAGGAAGAGATGGCACAAGGGGCTGCAATGTCTGAAGAGAAGGAAGATGTTCAAGAGTGCTCAATTCTCAGTGGGAACTTTGGTCCTGTGGAGCTCGATGGAAACATTCTGAGGGCGACGACACCGCTATTTATGCTTCAAGATGGTGGACTCACCACGGCATCGACGACCCCGTTTGGATCCCGTTGGGGCCCGCTGTCGGACCAGCGATTAATGCCATGGTCTGTCTATCAGTCGACGTGGTTGCACCCCACCCTTCTGCATCCAACTATATTGCCACGATCAACGGATCCCTCTCATTATGCCGCTAGGGCATTGCGGAAACCGGATGCAATGATACCCTAGACCGCGCCCGGCGTTCCAGCTGCAACCCGTTGGAAGATTTCACATTCTGCTGGGTGATCACCGCGTCGTGGCTTCGAAAACCACGTAATTTCTCCTCCCGAGAAGAAAATCCCTCACATTCCTTGCCCTTATGTCTCAGCCGAACCTTGTGGATGGGGGCTAGATGCTTTGTTTTCGAGTTGTTCGGCCTCTCGTTTTTGATGAGGTTGAGAATTCGAAGCGAAAAGCGCTTAGTCACGTGGTCTCAAGCCCATGCTGAACGAACGTCCTCTCCACGAGTCGTTTGTCACCAAGAACAAGCGATTGGTCAATGGCGTTTGTGACTTAGCCATGGTCATTTACTCGGGACAGAGGAACACCACGGACCAATGCTCAACGCCGTCCCTTACCACGTACCATCCTGGAAGGCTCTGATCGAGTGCTGTGCGATGCATTGACCGGCGTCCGCACGTAACAATGGACAGGCATGTTGATTGGCTGTGTCCAAACGATCTGAGCTTTGAGAACGTTCTGTGCTCTTGGTATTGTGGGCATTTCGCGGCTCGCAGTGTACCATGAGTGGTCTCCCGTTTTTCCGTTTTCATCGTAGCTAATTACTTGGTGTAGCCTCATGCACCTTCATGGACTCGTCTCGGTCACCCTTCGCCTCCCAAGACAGGCATGTTATCGCCATCGACTGGCACAAATTTCGCCAACCCCTCCACTACGGGCTCGAAGCATTATCGTCCAGTCACCTTATCTCCTCATGATGCAACGTCCTGTCCTAGGCATCACGTCCGGTCATATTATCCCGCCACCCGTAATGGTCACTAGCATCCACCACATGCAGGGTGCATTGCACGGTTGGCTCCACTGGCATTCAGCTGATCAACTTCCCGCTCGACGGCTCGGCTTTCCCGTAGCCCGCCTATTGTTGAACTGCTAGGTCATGCAAGCTGACAGGCATGTATCTGTTAGATAACAAGATGGCGTGAAGTTTATGCGGCACCTGGCCCGCCATCGCACATCGAGTCAATCATCTGGACTCCGGACGACGCTAGAACCGGCCAAAGCATGCCCCATCGGAGATCCTCTGACGTGGCGGCCGCGGTTTGGTTGATCCATGAGGAGACGACATACCCGAACATTACTCTTGCAATCAATAATGGGTTTGACAAGCCCCTCCGCACTGCCTCGCTTGGCCATCGTTGCGGACTGGACCAGGATTGCTTGTACGGAACTCTCGAGAAGGGCGTCACAAGATGGCAAGATCAGACATTTGTCAAAGCGTTTCTTCACCGGTCACTCCGGCACGGACGGGTCTTGCATGGCACAACATGCCTGCCAGGCTTACAGGCCTCGATGATGAGGTGGCGAGACGCTGCATCATGCTTCTGTGCCCTCGCTGTCCAAGTCTGCCTCACCGTCCGAAGCGTTTGCCGAACCAATGCTGCTCCGCTGTTAGATTGTGTCTCACCGATTGTAGTATCTCGTCTGACATCAAGCGTCAGGCCTTAAGCCAACAGCTTCGAAGGGATGTCTTCCCGCGTTTTCCAGAAGGTAAGGCGTAGTTGTTGTCTTTGACCAGGGGAAGACATCGCGTATTGTACCGTGCACAGATGCCACACCGGGCATTACTAGGTAAACAAAGGCATCGCACACGTTGCAGGACGACAACCCCCAAAAAAAATAAAACCGCGCTTCCCCATATAGAAAGAACAACCAATTTAACACGTTGCTTAGCCTTTCAAGGTTGTTGCTTCCGCTGCTGTGATTGACAACAAAAATGGCCTCGAATGTGGCCGCTGGTGGCCCTCTTACCGGCCATGCGTGTTTTCACTCCATGGCCAGACGTTGAAATTTACTACTTGTAGCCGCGCACGCAACGCCCGTCATGTGAGATGAGCGCGATGCTGGGGAAGACGCAGTGACGGCAGCACATGGAGCGAGTGGGTTGGATTCGCCAAAGGGTCGCACGCAATTTTGATCCCGAGACTGGCGGTCTCTGTGCGTGTGGGCCGGATTGGCGGTGGCCCTAGTCGGTTCGTTCTCGGCTGATGCCGCGTGCATTCGCTGTTTGGATGGGCTGCTGAGGAGAGCGTGGAGCCCGCTGGATTGGACGAGCATGCGCATGGTGGGTCAGGAATTCGGGGCTAGGCTGAGAGGGGGGAAGTTGCAGCGTGAGTATGCATGATCCCCCGCTCCTGGCGATGGAGGAGGGGCTCAGGGCTGTGGAATTGTGAATGCTGGGGTTGTGGATGCGGGAATGATGGGATGGGATGGGACATGGTCGGGGCTGCTCTGTCTGTGTCTCATGGAAGAAAGAGGAGGCTGGGGATAGTAGGGGCATGGGAAGAGAGGGGGTTGGAGCTTTGGTTCATCGGCGCCTTGGTCGGAAGTGGCGGGGCTGGATGCTCGATAGGCAGAAATTTGAGCCCTTGGAGCTCTGTGGGCAGCGAAGGCGAGCATGTGCATGAATTTGTCGGTGCTGGAAGCAGTGGCAGGTAAGTGGCTCTAGGAAGGTTCTTTATGCACCCATCACCTAGCCGCATATGCAAATGGCAGGCATCAGGGGCCGAGCGGGTGATTGGTCCTGCTTGCGAGCGTTTTTTTCGGGTCCATGAGCCATGTGTGCAGAGCGTGTGCGTGTATGCCCGGATGTGACGCTTCTGTTTCTGGGCGGATGATGGTGGCAACGGAGCGGTGGAGCTGATGGATTACGAATGCCATGTGGTCTTGTCTCAACCGGAGGTAAGTCGCGAGCGACTGGAAGTGAGATCTGGGCAAGCTGGGTGACGCGCATATCGGTGGTACAGCACCGTCGTACGGACGAGGCTGAGGAGGCATATCGATACGAGGCCCCATGAGGCAGAAGCATTGCACAGGAGTGAGGCAATTGATTGAAGTGTACGAATTCCCGATAGCCCAGTCAAGCTGAAGAGCAAAATGACAGGCTCTGACGAAACTTCCTCAAGGTATTTTGGCAAATGACGCAAAGCGGAGAGTGCTGATTACAGAGTCCCTTCACCCTTCCCCGAAGCGGTTGGAATTGCTGTATGCAAGGCCTAGGGCTATCAGCCCGTCAGCTGGTTGCTGCCCGATGAGAAGGATCTGGAGCCCTGACAATAACGCACCTCTGTCAAAAGGTCCTTCCTCGGTTGTTCACAGCGTTGTTGTTTAGAATCAAGGCCAAGCCAGCTTTTGAAGACCGAAAAGCTCTGGAGTATACAGACAGGCCAATCCAGCGCCGCGAGGAGGGTCTACAACAAGAGTCAGATGCCTTGAATCGCAAGCTCTTGCCACAACTGCCGCCGGATAGCGGATGAGCGGTGACGATACTTACCTTGCAATAGGCCCGATAAAATGCGTCAGGCAAGCATGCACATTAGTGCAGAAACGGTGCTTGGTGGGGTAGGGGTATACGGAAGAGGGACAACGTATATTGAATGCTATGAAGTCTGAAACATATAATAGATCGCCAGCAGGGTACAATTGAGTACAAACGGTAGGTGCATATGATTAGCTGTGCCCACCCCCACTCGCCTCATATGATCAATTGGGCTGAAAGACGGTAGCAAACAGTATGGAGACGTGGCTGCTTCGTGTATAAATTTCCGGAGAGAAGGTAAGCATCGATCATGACCCTACTTCGGTATAGCGGCACCCTAGGCTTAGTCTCGTTACTGACGTTTATGTGTGGCGCAGAGTCCGCCGAGAAAGACCGTTGACGTTGGAAGCAATGGCCAGGACTTTGTCCGGTCCCAGCCGTATGTTAAGGGAGTTTGACGTTGGCAAGTTGGCCGACCTCAACCAGTGATCAAATAACATACTGGGGAAATAGCATACTGGAGAGATGATCGGAGTAAAAAGGGGAATTTTCGATGTTCAATCGATGCTTTCAGAAATGGATGATGAGGGTGAGATGTTGAAACTCCGGTCATTGTGAGACAACCAACCTGCTTATGTAATTGTGATCTGTGCGCAAGTCTCGCTTCCCAAAATTCCATCTTCGCGCAAGCATGAGTCCCAAGCAAGATTGCGCATATAGTGGCCGTCACAGTTCTCTTTCCGTTGACTTCTCAGCCGGCTCCTCGCCTCTTCTACGCAGATCATGTTGCTAGACAACAGCAAGGTCTTGCACCGTAAAGGAGGAATTGCCTCCTGGATTTCGGTCCGTGAATTCGACGTATCATTCCTTCCATCAAAGAAAATAATGCTCTGAATAGGGTCAAGGATAAGCCGGAACTATGAAAGCCTCGCGAGTGGGTTGTGTTGTCTCCTGAGAATGGTTGTTCCACCAGGTTACGTCAAAATGCTGACTCAGCACAGTCTCTCTGTTCAAATTCGCCAAGGGACATCTGTTTTGATACTGGTTCTTAAGACTTTGGCTTTATGCCCTGACTATTCAGCCGTATTGTCCTCCGGATCCCTGATTCCTCCGTATGGTGAACAAGCGTATACCTTTTTGAAGACGAATTCACCTGCAAGCCCTCGAAATCATTGTTTGCGGACACCGACTTATCAAGCGCTTCATACGGAGTAGTTGAAAATGCTGAAAAAAGGACTTCCCATCACATGGGATGTGTGAGCTGAGAGGATCCGCATTGTTGAAAACTATCACTAACGTACCTGGCAAGCGAGCTGGCCACCTCACCAACTTTTCGCGACGCGTTAACTAGTAACTACTATGCCTTAACCATCTAAGCATTAATAAAGCTATAATAAAGTAGACGTTATTCTTGCTATCTTAGCTATCTCTTAAAATTAAATTTAAAGTAAAAAACAGGCTGCATTAATATTTAACATCGCCTAATTAATACTCTAGAACTAACGCGCTGGAATTACTGCGCGACGCAATTGCAAGCTAAATTTAAAGAAGCTTACTAAGCTAGAAGAGAAGGTAACTACTAGGTATATACTTAACTTAGATTTATAAGAATTTATACCTATTCTAGGTACTATATAAGATATAATAAATAAGCTACTTACTAAGCGCGACGTGTTATGATCCGGGGTGGGTTAGAACCGTAATTATTTAGTTAACAACGAACGTAAGATAATAATAATACTAAAGGTTTAACTTAACTATAGAAGGTTAAGTAATAAGTAAGAAATTATAGTAAAGTAACTTATAAGGTAAAGGCTTCAGTCTAAAAGAGCTAAACTTATAATTTTATAAATAGCTATAAAGAGCTAGAACTATCTATAAAGGAGTATCCTTATATACTTCTATTCTTTATATTCTAGAGCTAATTAGATTCTTTCTTATAGAAGCAGCCCTTTTAGCTCTTACCTTAGGCCTACTTTTATAATAGATACCTATTAGGCGCTAAGGCCCCTATTATATTATATAACCTAATAACCTAATTTCTACCCTATATATTAT